>BMAW01063860.1:198566-214880 GCA_019974015.1 Nephila pilipes | reverse complement strand
GGAAAAAACCTTTTTCACTTCACTTCAAAAAACCTTTTTCCTGGTCCGATCGACTTAATATTTTGACACGTTTCAAGCAAAGGTTAGTACTCTAGAAAGATCTGGTTACTGGTTTACTACGAGCGTCATCACTGGGTTAGTCTCGGGAGTTATTGATCGATGTGTTAGTATAACAGTAACAGATTTGAAAGAATGAAAGTTACGGTAATAGGAGGAATGTTTGTGTGATGTGCGTCGAAAAAATCTGGCATGTATGTTATAGTGGGTTTCGTGAGATAAGGACTCAACGTTGTCGAGATAATTGCAGGTGGTACTCTCGTCTTATTCCGGTAAGAGAATTCCTTGACAGAATATAGAAGTTTTTTTGGACTCGAAGATAGGATATTAACTAGAAAAAACAGAATGTATAAGAAGATATTTTATTTCAATCTCATTATAATAATTAAATAGTATGTGCATGATCTTAAGTTGAAATTTTAATGATGTGATTAAACTTAAAGATAAACAGATAGACAAGTTATAGGATGCCGTTATAACTGCATTCCGTAAATACCGTTATCAGTGCAGGGAACTATAAAATTTCTATTTTTTTTATGTTGAGAGATCCTGTAGTGAATAATTTACTTTCGAATTTTTGTTCTTTTTGTTAATAATAATTATTATAACTATAGAAAAATTCATGTTCACATACGAGTATGTGACCAAGGGTGTTAAGGGGTTAAAAGATGCATAAAAATTTCTATACACAGCCAAATTGTAAAAAGGACTTATATTTTCATATCAAAATATCTGTAACTGAAAATAACATTTCTCAGAGGCTCTATAATGATATCTCTTAACGAACAACTTCCTTACAGAATCAAATAAGAATTTACACATGCTAATGGCCAGTTAGGGCATCATAAATTTACTTTTAGCTTGCTTTGGGGGAAGTGGATTGTATAAGGAAATGCCAAAGAATTCTTTACAATTTGATCCCGCAATACTTTTGCTGTCCTCAGAGCAATTTATCTCCACTATGCGTGGGTTTAATGTACATTTTCATTTAACTTTATAACTAAGTTTGTACAAGTAATTAGATTCCATAAATTTTAATCTCTAAATTATTATCGAGTTGTCAGAACTTAAGGAATATTTAATTAATTAGTTATAAGAAAAGTGTATTTTAGATTATATTTCTTTAAAAGCCTCCTTTTATTTCGCTGCTTATATGACTGCATAATAGTCCACCAGGTACCTGTTTCAATGAATTTAAATGCGGAACGCAGTTCCTTCCTGTAAATCCTTTAATCCGATTATGACGTCGAGTTATTTGCGATTTTCTTTCCACTAACCTTGGGGACTGTTTCTTAATTTGAATGGCATAAGGTAACAACTTGCCAACCAAATTCAAACATGATGAAGTAAATTAGATGAGGATCTAATGAATTGAATTATAGTGATATATAAGCGAAATAGAATTGAAAAGAGAGTGGGCGGAGATAGAGGATAGCAAAAAATCCAATACCACAAGGAATCCATTGTATTTATTAACAAACATTTTAAATAGCATTCTTGCAACAATATAAACGTCATCTAGTTTTATAATAGAATGAAACATTAACATTACTTGCTGATGTCGGTTTGATAACAAAATGAGCGTTCAATTTCGATAACGTCAGATATAACAGTTTATTTTAACATCTTAAAATATTAAGAAAAACTGTTATAACGAGGAGGTTTTTTTTTCTCTCATATTGCAGTGACAATTGTGCACTTCCATCATTTAATCTTTCCTTTCCTTACCAACAAATATAAATTTAAAAAAAAATTATTTTTCAACCAGGCTGCTTTTTGAAAATGGGATAAAAGGTGTAAAAATAATTTTTTGAATGTAAAATAATACATAATTTAATAAAGCTTGAGGATACCTATTTCATTGAAGATAAATTAAGTATCATAGCTACTTGAGTATGAGAACAAATGAAGGAATAACGCCTCAAGCACTTATAAATTACATATTATTTTATTTTCCTAAATTATTTTTATACCTTTTAATCCTTTTTTAAAATAAAGTTAACTTTTTTATTAAGAAAATATTACTTTATTTAATTATTTTTAGTCTGAAATTTAAGACTACAACCCAACGACGTGAGCTATACGTGTGTGCAAAATTTCAACCTAATTGGACGTTGTTAAGAGTGCGGCCCAGACCCACCTCTCTAAGTCGGTCACTACATGAGCACAAGTCGTGGTATTTTATTAACTTCAAAGTTACATGTGTTTGCTAAATTTAAGCTCAGTCGGATGATAGCTCGGGCAATAAAAGTCGAATACAAATTTTGAACTGCAAACTCATATTTTTTACATACATACGGAGGTGAAATAGTACTCATATTTGAAGACAGATGGCATCATTAAAATAAGTTATTGATTCCATTCAATGCTGCCATCTCTTAAATGGAGGCCGAAACAAATTTGACATTGATTAATAAGTTAGTTTTCATTTTATAGACATTTGCTGGCAAATCAAAATTTGATTGCAGCCTCATCGAGTTGTCGACATCATTTTGTGTCGAGTTGTCACCGTCGGAAAGACCTGGATTCATCATTATGCGCAGGAAATCAAGCAAACATCAGAACGTTGGGATGTTTTCAGTGAATCTTTTCCGAAGTAGGCGAAGATACTCTATGATCACGAATACGAGAAACTGAAACTTAGATTAAAATTAGAAATTTAGAATTAGAAACTTAGACTAGTGTGTCATGATGCTTCCTAAAAACAAATCATTTTCGATGATACGAACATTATCTCTTAGATTTCTAAGGACTTGTTGAATGACCCTCGAATGAATATAGAAAGTTAATAAAAGCTTAAAATAAGAAGTCTGTAACTCATGTAGTCAAACAAATTATGAACTCAAATGACGTTTATTTGAATCTTAGAGTAATCACCCTCCCAAATGCACTTCTGTGGTGTATGTCAATTCACGCATCTGAATTAAAAGCATAATATTAACAACAAGATGTTTAACTATCACTGACTATTCGGATCCAAGTCAGTAGAAAAATGTGATAATGAGTTCGAATTGTTGTCCGAATACAAATCCTCACTAATTAATAACTACGAATCCTAATTCCCTTAACTCACATCAGCGTCGGCACAAATCTAACCTCTTCGTGGCAAACTTCCTATCACTCTCTCTACCAATAATCCACACTTTGTCAAACTCTCCATCATTTATAAATGCATGCCTCATCAATCCTATTTACTACACTTCAGTATTTCTATTTAACTATCGTTAGTCACGGTTTATTTACCAGAAGAGGTTTTCAGTATTTTTAACGGCATATGAAAGCTCTATTTTGGGAGTGATGATGAAGTTTAATAGCGCAAAGAAACAGATACAGCTATGATGTGCCAAACAAAGTGTAACTGTGGTCTAGACATAGAAAAATTACATGAAGACAAAAAGTCGTTAATAAGAATTAGAGTTGAAAATAGAGATCAAAATAGGGGAAATAGAAGTCGAAATAGGATCGCTAGTTTTACCTGTGGTAGCTTCACCTGTGTTAACCAAATGAAATAAAAACCATAAGAAAGAAAAAGATCACTAAGGTGCTGGGGGTCAGGATTCCCATATCTATCGAAAGAAGGTAAGCCCTGAAGAGTATGAAAGCCCCAACGTGTTAATTGAAATCAATTACGCGGGAGAACCTCGTTATGTAGAGACTAACTAACAGAGATGTCATTTGTATACCTGGAAATTTTGAAAGTTCTTGATATTTTATTACTATGGAATTGGCTATATAAGCAATCAAGTCATTCATAATACCTTCTGCTACCAAGATAAACTTCATTGTATCCTTTAGCGCCAATAAGCTTCTTCGCAAATGCACTGCAATAATTGGATTCGTCTCGAAGGAAATTGCTTCCAAAGCTATCATAATAACCCTTTAGAGAACAAATATCGATCATAAACACTAGCCGCATTCATCCAACCTTCTGTGTAACATATAATATGTAAGGGATACTAAAATTTATACGTCTTACCATTTCCTCCTTCCACCTAATGAAACATTTATATTTAAATGGGAGCGATAATAATCGAGAGAACTTTTAGGAAATACAAATCAAAATAAACGTAAGTTGAAATTCTTAATTAACTAGATAGTTTTAGCCTTACTTTGTGTATTCTTGGAATAATCAAAATTTGTTTTCGAAAACTCTTTTTTGAAAATATGTGATGAAGAGGATAGGAATCGATATCAAAGAAAAATTATATTTGAACACTTGACAATACTGGTTAGCAGGTAAATTACAAATTGAATCTTACCAGTGAAAATTGGTATGTCTTAAGGCTTCCATCTACGGGGCATTTTGATTTCGTGAACGAGATATTAATGCAACGGAATTTCTAATTTTCTCTTCAAATTTAGACTATACTATCTTTTGAATGCAAAAAAATGCAAAAGTTATTAAAGGTTTTTCAGAATTGTATTTTCATGCGATTGTCAAAAATATGAGTAAGTCTTTTTTAATGAGTTGTTTATGTGTTTCCTCGTCTTTAAAAATATTTTGAAATATTTTCGAAGATAGAGGAGAAAATTATATTTTTCTCTTGCGATTGCATTTTCTTGCATTCAAATAAATAAACAAGTCTACATATGAGAAGGAAATTAGAAATTCCTCAAGAGTAACATTGCGCTCGCAAATTCAGAATGACAGATGGAAGGCATCCCAAAAAGAAATTGTAGGAATGGAATGAAATAAGTAATCAAACGTAACCATGAATCGAAGACAGGGACTAAAAATACAGAAAATTGCAAGAATATGTTATTCTAAAAGTCAACAATATATTTTACAAATTTTAGACTGTTATTCTAGGGAAATATTAGAACATTCTATAAGTCAAACATATTCTTATACAAAATTATTAAAACAATTAACCTTTTAAATAAAATCCATACTCATTCATGAATATTTTTGATTATAAAAATAGAGCTGAGTTTAATATTTTTAAGAATTATTTCTTAAAAAAATAACTGAAATTTCTGGATAAAATTTATTCTGCCTATCATTTGATTCTTATGTACACAATACAGTGAACTACATCAACTGCTGTTTATTTGTTTAGTTTCAGGAAATTGTAGATTAAAATTACCCGTCGTATCGAGTAAAGATTCAATCATTATCCTTCGAATATTATTAAGTTTCATTTGAAACTAAAATAATCGAGACAGAAACTTACTTATTTTTTATTTAATATTCTTAAGAACGACTACGTTTGAAACATGTGATTTCTGGTCACAATTTACACTTTTGTATTACATCAATTTAAAACCCAACTCATTAGCGTTACGAAACCACTTTTATTTCGAATCTATGATGATTAGAAAAGAAATTATAACTATTTAAATATTACGTCATAACAGTTAACCAAATAGGAGGTACCGATTTCAATGATTTTTCTAGAAATCATGATTTTTTAAAAATATTTTTTTACACAAAACATGATTTTTTTCAAAATATTTTTGAGATATCTGTATAAAATGTGAAATGTATATTATCTTCACTATCGTTTTTTTAAGTCTGTGAACTAATAATTTAGTTTTAAAAGTAATGTTCCATTCATTTGCATAGCGGTTTTTGTATGATGGTATTGATGAATTTGGTAAGAAATTAACTGAAATTATATTTGTAGCGATGAGTTATAACTCTTAACATTTAAATATATTTCTTTGATATTAGTAAATTGTATTAATTTATGACATAAAAGTCTGTTATAAAAATTACATTTAGATTAATGCAGCTGAAATTTTTATGGAAAGTGTTTTACGTTTGGATTAAATATCACCAAATTCCTCCTTAAATTCCCTAATTTATTAAGCTTCGTTTAATAAATTAAGTATTTTTGGCCTTTTTAAATACTTTTGAGTCATGACCCCCATAAAAATGTGGTGAAACGTTAAATAAATACCTTCTTTTTTTAAAAAAAAAAAAGTTGTTTCAAATGTAATCGCATATCTTAGAACTTCATTACAGTGTCATATACTTCGCATACATTAATTTTAGATAGAATACAAGTAATCTAAAATTATGATATACACCAAGAAAAATTTAGTTTCAACCGAATTTTTTTGAAAAAATTTCCGTTTCATATAGATTATATTAAACAAATTTCAGTATAAGCTATGAAATATAAGAATGAATGAAGGTGAAATGAAATATCAATGAAATTCAAATTCGAACGTAATTTTAAGTGTCATAGAAAAGGGCAATTTTAAGGGGGGGAAATAAAATATTATGGATTTTTTATATTAAAAACTATCAAGTATTATGTGGCTTTTTAATTGTTCCCTCACTTATAACATTTAAAGATTTTGAAAACAATCCATTTCATGAAACAAATTCTTTCATAATGTATGATTGAGAAATCCAACAAAATTTTTAGTAATAGCAATATAAGTCACATTTAATTCTAAGGCGCATTTATTTTGTTTCCCGGTTATAATTTTTTATCTCTTAATTTTGATTCATTTAGTAAGTAAACTGCGTTGTCACTTCATTTTTATTATTAACATAAATGGGCTAAATAGAACGTCCTCAGATGCTGATTTCAATAAGGCATTTGCAAGAGAAAGCTAAAGATAAAAGAAATGTAAATGATTTTGAAAATATAGATTACGAAGCGAGAGAAAAGAAAAATATTAGGTCAAATCCGAAACCTTTTAAACAAAACAATATATGGAAAGGAAAGATATATATCTTTTCAAACTTAAAACATTTCCTCGGATTTCCATCGCCATTAATATTTTAAAATATTGCTTGGATTTTATTCATAAGGAATTATTGCCTTAAAGTCTTTAAAAGATTTTTTTTTTACTAAGCATGGATTTTCTGAAATATTTTCAGTAGTTTTTATTTACGTTTGTTTTAAAAGAATTATTTCTAGTTTCTGAAATTCTCTTGTTAATGTTTTAATAAAGATTCCAATACATCAAAGGTTTTAAGTATTTAGACATTATACTCTTACATCCACAAAGCAAACCTAAATGATCTAAAAAATAAGTTATGGCCTGAAAAAGAAATTCCTATTTACATTCTACATTTCAAAGAACTCTATATAAAATAATTATTGTTTAATTCATGAATATCAATAATTGAATAACTGAATTATAGAAGAGATCGAAAGCAAAGAATAAGTAGCAGCAGCACTATTCAGCAATAGTGTCCACGGTAGATTAGTTGTTAAAGCAGCTGACTCTCAGCCGGCGGTTTTTATTTGAGTCGTGGGTTCGTGCCTTGACGCCACTAAAGATCTGCCGTGTAGCAGGGGCTGAAGTACGTAAATCTGTCGGGGCCCAAAGTCCTCTGTTGGCGTGGCGGAAAAGTCAGGAGAGAGGAGTGCCAACTCAAGTGTCGTCCTCTATCGAGGTTCAAAATTACGAGGTCCGACTCCAATAACCCTCGTGTTGCTTCTAGTGCGACGTTAATAAAAACCAAACGGAACTTTTCAACAATGATGGCAAAAGTTTAAATGTCTTCATAATTAACCTGAATGTGAATTTCCTTTGGCTTAGTTGCTAAAAGCACCACAAAGATTGGGCGATTTTATCTGGACTGACCGAATGAGGGTTCGAATCGACCATATCACTCAAGATCAACCGATCTCTCCCAACACGAGGTAGAAATTTTCCACCAAAAGTGGGGCGAAAAACATTTGTCAAAGAAAGATAAATGCAATATTAAAAAAGATCTTTGTTTCTTGAATCTCTGTTAAGTATTTTGTGTAAAGATCATCATTATGCAGTTAAATAGATGGTTCAAAAATAGTTTTAGGAATGGAAAATAGGGTATTAGTAGTAAGAATTGGATATGGAACATCTCCAATGTAGTACAGTCCAGTAAAAGCATTTTTTATAAAATGAAACAACCTTCACATTCCAAAAACTTTTTGACGTAACTTTTCCGGCTTATGAGACATCTTCGCCTTCTTTGGAGCAGATTAATCGGTAGAATCCAATTGTTTCAATAACTACCTAGTTTCCGATTATTATGAAGAATCCTCTTTTCATCAATGGTCACAATTCGTTTCAATACCAATTAAATTTTGATTTGGCAGCCAAAGTCATCATACAATGGTAACACCACTTTGTCTTACATCCCCATCTGTCGTCGGAAACAAATACTTCTGAACTACCCTCACTATTTGTTTTCATATGTAAGAGATCTTCCTAAAAATATTTTTGAATAGAAATTTTACAGAAATAAATTCTGAATCTTTCAGTCCTGTAGAACAAAGTAGTAGCCACAAAAAAGACATTATCTAATATTTATAGCTTTATTTAGAATATTTAATTTGTTACACATTACTATATTGATTTTACAGTTTACAGTAGGCTCATGTACAATTCCCCAAACAGTTCATGAAAGAAATTTAAGAAATTCAACTGAATTACAACTTCTGGTTGTATATATAATGCTCTTCTTTGATACATGAAGAAAAAAAACAAAAGAGAAACCAAAAATAGTTTACGCTGTCATAAGGGGTTACAATTGCTCTTGCAATAACTTTGAAACTTGTATTTACTCCTTTTTTCTGGATCATCATCTCTAATAGGGGCTTGTTCTTCAACTCTAATAGATGCTTGCATTTTTTATACCACTTCATGCTCAAAGTTGGTAATTTATTTACAGTAAAATGAGTCATTTAGTTTTTAATCCCTCTTATGAGCGTTTGTCTGCTTCAGCTCAGATCGTTATTGCTAGTTATTTAAAAATCTTGTCAGATTCCACAAAGTAATTAAACATAATATTCATAATTTATGGAAGCTAAGAGATTCTAAATATAGTAAAAAAATTGCATATAATATCACCTTTTAAAATAATATATATTTATGTACTATAGAATAAAAACTCAGGAATATTCTGTAACATTTGGTTACGGATATAATTTTAAACTACTTAACGAAATTTTGATGAACCTAATATTGTCTTTCAACAAAGTATGACGTTGAATCCCATGTAAACAAGACTTTTTAATTGTGATATATTAAAAAGTCTCTATATATGCCATAGACATAAAGTCTATGTTATATATATATATGTTGCCATAGCAACTAAAGAAAGTTATTTAAAGCTTAAAAAACCATTCATCATCCCTTTTTTTCCTTCGTATGCTTATTTATTTAGTCGCTAGCCCCTTGGAACAAAAACCATTTCTGAAACAGCACACAAAAAGTGAAGTTGCTTCACAAAAGACAAAAACTCAGTTATCTGTTGGAAAAATTCTCATTACTGTTTCTTAGGACCTGCAGGCGTATAATTAAGACAGTAATTTTGGTGAACGTTTAATCAGGATATCGTTCCCAAAGATGATTCATGGAGATCCGTAATGTTCTATTTCTCCTGGACAATGTAAGACCCCACACAGCAGGTATAATGCAAAATTTTTTTAATAAACTTCCCTAGATAACACTCGAATATTCTCCTTCTAGTCCAGGGGTGGGCAATTGTTTTGTTTAGGGTACACGTTGTGGAAGTGGAGGATAGCGGCAAGCCACATCGCTTAAAATGATTGCTTTCATTAGTTTACTTTGCATTTCAGAAACGATATAAGTTATTCTATAAAAATCAATAAATATAAATTAAATAAAGTAGTGGCAGTTTTACTCAATTTATTTTTTGTGCTGATTTTATTTCACCTATAGCTACAAGCACATTATGACACAAATCAAATTAATGATACAAACGTACCTTATTAGACAGTTCTACATTTTTTTAAAATCAAAAGGGAGATGATTGATTGTTGAGATTCTCATCACATTATGCAAATGAATGTCTGACAAAGAGCACCTGTATTTACTTTTGTTAATTTTTAAGCAAGAAAATTTTGCTCACCAATACATGCAGACTCAAAGGCAGAGAACAGTTTCTCCAAAAATCTCTTCCTACATTGAAATTTTAGAGCAGATAAAAATTTGTAAAAGTCAACTTATGTTACAGCATTAAGAATTTCTTTTACAGTGTGATCTGACTGCATGTCATTGAATTCAAGCTGCAAATCCTCAGGTGCTGTGTCAATATCAGCAATGATTTGATGAATTGAATTTAGGATCAATTTACGTAAAGTACTGAAATCTTGTGTTTGTGACTTAGTCCCCCAAACCCTACAGATGATCCCTAGTCTTAACAGAAAATCTTTCACCCTCTTTCTGTTCACTTAATAAAAGGAAAGAATAAAATTTCCTTCTATTTCTTGACTTACAAATATACCAAGTTATGCTGGTTGCAAGTGGAATGTGGACCGCTACTTGCTCACCCTAACTCTAGCATCTTAGAACTACCCTTGATTCGGATCCCTTAAAAGACGCGTTAGGGGAGAAAAGATTTCCATTGAAGAAACTGGTTTAACACACACAAAAGAAACATCATTAAGCACCACTCGATCACTCTCTGCTTTACCTTATCAAAAGCTAGTCACCGAATTAGCTTTCAGTATACTTTACTATGTCAATGGTAGTAAATAATTAACCACACTTCAATTGATGAAGCATTTTAATTAAACTCATTCAGGAATTTTGTTACATACATAAATTCACTACTATTGCACAGATCATGTACAATATTTTCAATTTTTATATCTCTTCAAAAAGGAAACGCTACTACTGGAATTCTAAAAGCATTTTTTTAACTGCGAATGCCATCAAAGGGTTGAGAAACTTTGGTATTAAATTATTTTTTTTCTGACCTTTCATAAATAGGCTTCTCATTTTTGTAAACGAGATTATTGCGTAATCCCGCACAGTCTTGCAAAAACTTATAACATGGGTTATTCTCAAATTTTATCTTAACTAACATCTGGAGATTCTTTCCGGCTTTATATTTTAGTATCCGACTACTTTCCAATAAATGAAACGTGGTTAGGCAACTTAAGTTTGGTGGTTAGTAAACTTTAGAAGTAGAGTGAATTGATAATATCAGGTCGTGTAAAAGCGACAGAGAGTTAATTTGAGGGAAATAAGGATATGGTTATACGACAAATCGCATAGCCCACAAGAGTGTGTAGGAAGATCTTCACGTAGTTTTCTTGCGTGTCTATCCGTTTGTTGAGACTAGAACCCGATGATATCTGATTGATATACTCTTCAAAGATCAAAGACTATCTGATTATTTACTTGCATTGCATTCTTGTAAGTACATTCTTTGTTATATTGTAGAAGTTGTTAATACTCTCGACAAGGGACTTAGAACTGGTTGAAAGCATTTCCCTTGAAAGAAAATTTATAATCTCTATATTGAAACATTACTGACTTTATTGCTGAATTATCAGATTATGACTGTTTTATTTGCTCTAATTGCACTTGAACTTGGATCAAAGTTTAGATTTGTGAACAGAGTGACCTATAAGATAGCAAATGAATCTGGTGATAGAATTACGTCACAAACTTGACAGAAACATACCCACTTGCTTTAACAACGGTAAAAAAGAAAAACTAAATTTACTGTGCAATATTGATTCAATCTAGTAAAAACAATTGGTATCTATCAGGTTGAAGCACTTTTAGTTGAATTACTGATTTCTCTTATTATATCTTGTCAACTCTGACACCTTCCCTATGAACATAATTAACTCCTTCGAACTATCAATAGTGTAGACTTCTTAAAGAAGCGTTAGGATATGAAGTAATTTCATCGAATGATGATGTAGAAATTTTTTTGCGTAGATGGTGTTACATATAACTCCTATTCGCCTTTTTCCAATGAGAATAAAATAAATCTCTAATGAGTTGTGAAAAAATATGTATATCTTAAAATAGAATATGGAGAGAAAAATATAATTGATGTAATTTTGGTAAGCAATAATTTACAAAAGATATTTAAAACAATTCACGTTTATATATCACATCCGCTTTTGTTACACTCTCCACCTCTCACGCACAGTCATTCGTGATCTCTTTGATCAACATTTTCTCGCTCATAGTAGATCTGACAGTAAGAAAAAGTCCAGTAAGGCAGCCATTTTCTACCTTGATAGTGTCCCAAGAGACTATTTCCTTTGTGCCTTTATAAGAAAACACTGACTGCAAAGGTGACAGGTGTCATTGAGCCAAAGGAACACGACGCAGTATCTTTTGTTCACGTGACACCAAACTTCTGGAGTATGTGAATTAATCAGAGTGGTCTAGATACTCTCCTAGAAACATTATTTTTGTGTGAGAAATAGAGAGAAATAAACGTTTATGGAATATACGTATTATACTGTCATAGAATAAGGCTAAGCTTTATTTTCAATTAATTTAAGTAACTCCAAAATTTGTAATGAGCTAGGCACTCACGAAAAATCTACTAAAAATAAATAATTATTTTAATATAATTGCTTCGATTAAAGTTTCATATTGAGAGGTATAACAAAATGAAACTTTACTAATTTAATAACTATGAATGTAATTGAGAACGAACGGCAAATTCAAACGAAGGATTAAGGAAGCTAAAAAATTATCTCAAGTTTAAATTCGATCTTCGCATTTACTACAATGGTGGTTGAGGATATTTTCACTTCAGAAGGAAAGCTTAAATTTCTACCATTCATAGAAGTTCCAGCTTCTTAGTTCATAGAAAATATTCTTATGGATTCCTGATTACACCTAAAAACACCGTTTTATACAAAACTAAAAAAGGCAGTTCTCTACCTTTCGTAACAAGTTTGTACAAACAAATTCTAAAAGTAGCCATAGGTAATGTAAATGAAATTGATGAAATAGTATGAAAGTATACGATATAAGTGTGGAAATCGATAAAGCACTTAGTTTTTTCTATCTGTAGCATCAATCTGTCAATCTTTGGTTGTCATTCGAGACACCCTTACAGCACAGCAGTTCGTCAACGAGATGTTACACACTGTAATGTTTCTCTTCCTTATACAGATCGATAGGCTTATATTTTAACAGGCTAATGCCTGGATTCATTTGGTCAGCTCTTATGCTGATTACCTTCGTGCTTTTCCAACCCTTACCTGGAAGGCGCGATCGCCAGATTTCCTTCGAATAGAACACATTTGAGGTTTAATATTCATGTTTTCCCGACCTGTCCGATCGTCCCTAGATCGTGTAGATGTAACCCATCTGTTCAAACATGTAAAGCAAGCAATCTCACAGGAGAACAGCCGCCAACTTAAGGAGTTAAAGCCCAGCCAGTTAACTGCTTGCACCAAGGTTAAAGGTGGGAGAGCGCATTATTGATATTTTCTAAGTTGTTGATCTCAATTCCTGAAAAAGGCATTCAATTCCTATGATACTGTTAGCGTTCCCTTTTCAATACATGTACATCACATTTGCAGATTATCGTCCCAATCAGAACAACTCCTTCTCGGTGCATCGTTTTTTAAATTATAGGCTGCATTTATTAAAAATTTAAATTTAAATTAATGGAATGCAATGGGAAATGTTTTTATATCCATGTAAAGCTTCGAAATCGATATATGCTTACACATTTTTTGAAGACGAATCAGAAAATATTTTACCTGTGATTTAATGCATTTAAATTTAAAATAATTTTTTGCATAAATTTGTTTATACGAGGGATGTTCCGAAAGTAAGTTTCGTCACTCTTTTGAAGGAGCACACATGGTACACCAGATAAAACAAACAACTGCATTAAGATTCCATACTAGTTGCTGGTTCAACGACTAAAGTAACGGCATTGGAAGAGGAAGGACTCATGCGCAGAGCAAGAAATGAGAGTAGCTGCAGACTGTGTAATAAATAACTTCCACATTTTTCCTTTGCATTCAGGTAATTCATATGATATGTCGTTCAGTTTTGAAAACATGGAATTTTGAACTTGGATGTATCATTTTGAATACCTCTGCATTATTAATTGATTGAGCTATTAATTTTGTTGTTTTTTTGAAATTTTATTGACCTATCTTCTCGTGGATAATCGAGGTTGCTAATTCTTTATAAAGCCGTCATACAAATGATGCTTAAATGTGTTTATTGTCCTTGCTTGACACTAAAAATATTTTTCGTTGATTTTTCGATCTTATATTAAAACTCTTTCACAAATTTATACTAAATTAATATTTATGCTTACGTGATGTGAATGTTTGGAGGAGGAGGAGACCAGCATAGAGATGTCCTCATCATTTGACGAAATTCAAATTTAAGAAGTTCGTCACCAATAGCCTTTGGGTTACTTCCAAGAGCGACATTAATTATAAATCACATAACCAATTGCTTTCTTTGGTAGTAGTGAAAAACGGAGAAGTGGTAGAAAAAAAAATGAAGATTTTTGCTAAAAGCAATTCATTATTTTAAATTTGTTATATCAATTTTGTAAACATCTTAGGTTAACTTTTAATGCTTTCTAAGTATCTCGTATCAATTTGTATATTTTTTTAACATCATGATATTTGTTTGTAAACATAAAATATTTTCCTAGATTATAGCACACATACTTTAATAATTTTTTAAAAAAATTAAAATTTGAATTATTTTCTTTACATTAAATATTCAGATCTTAAATGTCTTGTCCTAAATATTTGTTTTGGTACATTCTTGTATAAAAGGATTGAACATCTCTTTCCAATAGGCATAAATTTAATTTTCTTGGTTTTGAGACTTAATTTTAACCATTAGAATTTATTAAAATTGTTTTCCAGGGTAACATATAACTTAAAAAAATATTGGAAGTGCATAGTAATAGTTATAATCATTTCAAATAGAACATATTTGAACTTTATTTCCTGAATTGAAATATTCAACTTATTTCAAACAATCAGTTGTCTTTAATACTTTTTCATGCAGTTATTGCAAAGATATTTGAATGGACTTGTGACGTCTGTCCTTTATTACCTAGCTCAGGTACAATATCTCAACCACATATATGATTCGAAAACTACTAAACTCCAATTGAAGACACGCAAGAAAAAAGCAGATTTTTTTATATTTTTTATCCCTGTAGAATATTTCATGTCGCTCTCTCTAGAATCCCAACATATCTTATAATCCTAATTTATGATTTAAATAAGAAAACGCATCTTACCAGTTCAAGCGTTCTTAATTCTCAACAACTCTCTTCGAATTTAACTACGTTGCTTAATATTTTTTAACTGGAACTCTCTTCAATCCACCATACTAATAGAAGAATTTCAATCCGAATAACACTTACCTGACAGCACATCGTTATCTTCTATCACCCTTCATTTTTCCATTAATCCTATTTGATTTTTTTTTAATTTCTAAAAATTAATTTACTTCTATCCTCGTCTAATTTACCTAATCACGTTTCATTACGTTTGGGAAGAAATTGTAATTTTATGCGATTCAAATTGATCAAAGTCTCCAAGTTTAGTGTAGAAAAATCTCAAATAGCCCAACGTCACAGACTGTGGTACTGAAACAGTTGATAGAAATTTATTTTTTTATAGGTTCATTTTTACTATTGATAAAAATATTATTACAAGTACTGAAACATATCAATAGTGATGATTCATGCATCAGATATTTCCAGTTGTTGCAGACATTGCACTAAAGTATAGTCTGTTACTTTACAATATGTGCTTCAAGGTCTCAGATTTTTTCCCTACAGCCATCTGTAACTATGACAACAGTTGAGAATGGACATCACTTATTCCTCCACTTCGTTATACTTTCGTAAACAGACTTCTAATGAAAACGAAATTTTGAGTTTAACGATCATCGTTTCCCCCCCCCCTTTATTTTATTATTATTATTATTATTATTATTCAAATCTGTTTCATTAAAATATTTGTTTAAAATCTGAATAACATTTTATAAATAACGTTAACATATTTTTAAAAACATTTAATTTTCTTACACCTTACATAACGGTACTAAACAACTCATTGGAACTTTTAAAATCAAATAAATTTGTATACACATGAGTATTATATTGATATTTTATAAGGATAAATTTCGATAATTTATATACTTTCATTTCGAAAAAAAATTATCTCTTTGACGGAAAAAAACTAGTTATTTATATATATTTAAAATACACTTTACATTTAACATAAAAAAACACCTAAACGCAAAGGAATTCAGATCTCAACTGAAGAGTGAAAAATAAATGCAGTGGCGAGTTAAATTAGTCGCTACAGTGGTAACCGATGGAGGAGAAATGAAAATGAGTTTCCTTGACACTCCTATTCTAAAGTAACAAACTATAATACTAGTGCTGAGGCTTTTATGAATATCGATTTGACGAAATAACTAAAGTGATAACTGAGTAATTATTGTTTACTATGAGATGCTGGATACAAAAATGATGAACAAACTATATGCCAGAATTTGAATTATGGAATAACA
>BMAW01063860.1:168156-198556 GCA_019974015.1 Nephila pilipes | reverse complement strand
AAAATGATGAACAAACTATATGCCAGAATTTGAATTATGGAATAACAGCAATCTGTTTAATAACTACCACAGCGAAAACAATTATTATGAAATAGAAAACGATTCATTCAAAGAAATATAATTTATGATATTTGAATGAAAAATATGGAATCAATCAATAACCAAACGATATTTTGAGAAACTTAAAACTCGGAATTTACAACAGAAAGTAATTGTTTGTTAACATGTGCTAAAGTGCAATTATTTTGAGAAAATAGCATCAACAAAAATGCCTTAGCATAAAATAACTTATTCATGGAAAAGTTATACAAAAAGTAAAATTATCATACATTATGATTATAATAATTACATTTAGTTAATTATAATTACATTTATGGTTTGCTTTTATTTTAATATCAGAACCAAATATTGTTATCTAGTTTAGTAATGTATCGTTTGCTCTTATTTTAATATTTCATTTAATAATTGATTCTTATAGCAGACATTGATTTTTATAGTAGTTTTTAACATTGGCAACGATTTTGTGCTTCAGAATGTTTCGCTCGTGAAAATAAAAATACATTAAGAATTTGAAGATATTTTCTTCTCTTGTTAGTATTTGTTTCTGTGGAGCGTGAGGGTCGGGAGATCGCTTACTTTGAGCTAATTAGTAAATATTTATTTCGGGGAACTTATGATATAGATTGAGAATATCATGACTACTCAATATAACGACTTGAAACTTTTATCGTCGGATGAACTCTCTATCAAAGGTTAAGGCCTTTTTTAACCCTAATAAATCTTTTTAAAAAATAAGCATATGTTATAATAAAAATAGTAAAGTCAATTTCATTTTTATTGTTTATTTTTGAGAATATTTTTACGTACAAAACGGAACAAATTCCAAGAATTGAGACAAAGAACGTACAGTTTATTCTCCATGTACTCAAAAAAGGACTCAACAGTTTCTTTACAACAATAATGGCTTAAATCTTAGATCTTTTAGAACATTTATGGTATGTAATTGGCAACATTTCACTTTTCCTGCGCTCTAATTAATTATCTGAACGAAAGGACAAATACGTTAAGATTCCATCTATTGGTACTTCTCAATCCGATCACGAGGCAAAATCGATTCGTGCTGCAATACAATTTAGCAGAACTCTCCATTAAGATTACAGCCACCGATCACAAATTGCCTAATTGAAATCTAAGCTTTTCTCTCCGGGAATCCTTCCTCATTTCAACCGGGAAGCGATCTGGATTCAACAACTCCAGGAAAGCTGTAATTGCATTTCCTGCAGCGCGAGAATCTATTTTCAGATGTTCAGAACATAATAGATTTTGATTACCACGATGAAGAAGTAAATAAAAGAAATCAAACGAGAGAAATTCGAATTGAATGACTTTTATTTCCCCGAATTGAAAAAAGCTGAAAGTTGAATTAATATTTTTAACTTCGAATTTAAATTAAAATAATTGTGGAAATAATACAATGGAATAGTACAATTGATGTTTGAAAAAGGGACTTAATTCAATTGATGAAAATCTCCAAGAATTTCATTAAAAATAAAAACGAGCAAGTTTTATAGCACATTTCTAAAATTTTGATGAGTAAATTCACAAAATAGAATTTTCCCGGGATTTTGTATTCTCAAATACATTTTTCGAAAAAGGTTACTTTTCAAAATAAAAGTCGTAACCTTACGTTTCAAAACTTTGCTTGTTTTTATGAAATAAACATACAAAACTATTTTTACTTAATTTTGTGATGGTTTTTAAAAGCTGACTATTAGATTTGGTATCAGGACACTTAACAATTATCTGCGTATGCAAAAAAATATTATTTTTCAAATCAATGTAATTTACCAAATAATGAAAGCAGAAATTTTAAATGTTTACCATAAGATATTCACATATATTTACACATTATTTCTCAAACTTTAATGAAATTTTAAAGAAAACTTAAAAAGTTATAAATAAAAATAAAAAATGGACATTTTTTTTCAAAATTACAAAAATCTATATTTTGCTCCGTGAAGGATTCAAAAGTACAATATTGACTGAAATTTACAAAAGTAATGTGATTTTGTCTGAAATTATACAAACGCTTTAAATATTCTTGAAATTTTTTTTTAATATAATTACAAATGAAATTATAAATTTTTAAGATAAAATCTAATTGAAATTCATATATATAATTGTCTCTGTTAAATCTTTTTAGAAAAAAATGTTGCATAAGTCATAAGAAACCCTTTTTGAATACGCGTGTAATTTCAAATTGATATGCTAAATATTTTCTACAAAATCCTGCGCACAAGCTAAAATGTTTGTTTAGGAAAAGGAAGTTCAAGTTGAAAAATGACAAGAAATTAAGCGTGGTTTAATTTTTTCTTGACAGCTTTGGAAGGTTTCGTAATATTGTTAATAATATGGCCCCAAAATGCTTAGGAAAGAAAAATATAAGATAATTTTTAAGAAAATCATTAATTTTGAAATTTAAGGATCCTGAAGCCCTCAACTATTGACAAAAATGAAAAAAAAATTGAAATATACCTTTCATATCAAATAGAACCTGAAAATACTTCTAATTCCCTTACATACCCAAGAGCAGTTCTTTTTTTAGTTAATTATCTTGAGATATTTTGGAATAATCAATAACGATTAAAAAGAGGCAAGTTTATTTTTATATCAGATTGAAGAAAAGAATTTAAGCACTATCACAAAATATCCTATAATTAAAATTTATAGGGTTTAAGTAACACATACTTATTAAGCAATATGAGACTATAAAATTATGAAATATATGATTAAATGAATTATAGAAATAAATACTTAAATGCTTTATGTAAAGGGAAAATACCCTTTTACTACTAACAAGCTACGTATCAAACAAATTTTACTTCTTTTGGCACCTCAAGATGGCACTCCTCGTCTATAAGAAATTTACTAAACATATTTATACATAATAATAATCCTTCCGAATTTAATTATGCATAAGACTAGAAGACTAATGGCCATTCTCCCTTCTATTCCTGGAAGGTTGAAGACCATTGCTTCACAATGCTTCGGTTTTAAATCTTTTTAATAATTCATGATTAAGATGCTAAAATCTTAGAATTAATTTAATTATGGTAAAAGACTTAAGGGCAGCAAAGGTTCAGTTGAATTAAATTTTCACAGAATATCTTACTGGTAATAGACTAAACGAACAGTTCTTAAAATGTTTTAACGTCTTCGTCAATGTTTTTTTTCCTTCTGCTGATTGAAATAATTCACTTTTATCTTATCGCCTATAAGCAGTTACTTTTATAGCGCATCGTTTTAAGTACCATATGTATGCTATTAAAAAAGATAAACATTATTTTCTACATCCATTTCCTATACTGGTACGTTTTCGATGCGAATTTAAGACACCTGAAAAGGAATTTTAAATGTGTAGAAATAGGCAAATCAAAGGTCCTTCCAGGAAATGCTTCGAGTTCTTTTTAACTCCAAAATTAATTTAATTAAAAGAGAATGATTTCGGTAGTGAAATTATCCCCTTTTTCTATGACATTTTTCGTTTATATATATATATTCTCGTTTAATTAATCAATAGAATTTTATAAAAATTACTGTATTAATTATTATACATAGTTTTATCAGCATAATGGTTTGAGAAGCATTTATTTTTACGATATTATACGACTGCAGGGTAGAGGAAAGTACTGAAAATATTCACCATTTTAAGCATAAATGCTTATTGCAAAGTTATTGTAAGATTTTAAATCCTTTACTGCATCTCGTAAATTAGATTCCTCCAGGCTGGTAAAATATTCGTCAACTCCGGCTTTCTATTCTTCATTTGAAGAAAACCTCCATCAACCCTGGACAATTTTGAGCCTAGTAAAGATATGGAAATCTGATGGAGTCAAATCAGGCGAATAAGGCAATTTGGGCAACAATTCATACTTCCGTTCATGTGTTTTCCCATAGCAATGACTCATATAAGGTGACAAGCTTTGTCTTTATGTAATAGGACCTTCTTCCTTGCTAAAACTGATCTTTTTTCTCGTATCTTTTGATCCAGGATGTTAGTGTAGTAATTTTCAGTAAATTATTTGATCATTGATAAGATAGTCTATCATCAGAATTTGCATCTCAAAAGACTGATTGCATGACCTTTCGGGCCAATTCTATTATCTTTGCTTTCTTTGGGGAGGAGAATTAACATATTTCGATTGCCTTTATTATTGTTTTGCCCTGGGGTATAGCAGAAGATCCATACCTTAAATGTGGTCACGAAAGTACACAAAAAGTCTTGTACATTTTTCAGAAAGAGGCCAATTTTTGTCCAGATATCTTAACTCTGGTTAATTATTGAACCTGTATTAATAGTCGCGGCACTCTACTTGCTAACAATTTTTCTATACCCAGTTCCGCAAACAAAATGCCAGTTCAAATAATAACCCATCAGCTTCAACAATTTCTCGCTCTTTCAGTCAGAGATCAAACAATACCATTTAGAGTACTTTTTCAATCATTTCTGGTGTAAGACACGTCTTCGCTGACCAAAACGCGAATAATCTCTTCTAAGCTTTACTGATAAAATTTAAACTCTGTGATCCACACGACAACAGTAGAATATGCAAGAACAGAGTTCCCCAGTAAGTTTTTACAATCAGAACGAATATCAATTCCTTACATACCTTTTCATAAATTTAAACTCTTTGGTCCACTTTGCTACAGATGAATATACAAGATTAGTGTATTATTTATAACCTACATTAATGTTAAATGCTTTCATACCTTTATTTAAGAAGTATGTAAACATAGCTCGAATATCGAGTTTTTTCCGTCCTCAAATATCGATATCCGGGAACAATAATAGAGAGGCGTCTGCGCTACAAACACAGCCTATTTACTCATGAAGGATGATAAATTATTTCATCCAAGAAGGCATGCGTTAGTAGTGACCTCTATTCATGATTCCGAGTATTTTCCAAACTACCTTCGAAGCATGTATAATCTCTGTTGTTGTTTTCTTCTTTTTTTTAAAGTTGAATCCACAGGAACCTCTAACTAATATGAAGATATTATTTTAATTTTGCAATTTAAGCCAAAAATATACAGATATTATCAAATTGTCCATTTCTTAAAACATTATTATTCATTTATTTAAAGTAATGTTACAAAAATGATGCATGTTTACAAAACGGAATTATTCATTAAATATATTTGCAATTGCTGATTATAACGAATTATATAATCAAGAGAGTAGCATCGATCTTTTAAAATTCTTACAATCATTAAGAATGGATAGTTAAAACCAGGTTTCAAACATCCCTAATATAATGAAAGAATATAGATTTGAATGCAAATGCATTTAAAACCTACCTTTTCAAATTAAATGCACTGAATAGAATTCTCGATAAATGTTTGTTGCATTTATCGAGAATTCATTATTTCTTAATCAAAACCTTGATGATTTCAAAACAACTTTCTGAATATTTCGTAAGATCTTATTACTAAAAGATGATTCTTTAATGTAAAAAAGCCTTTGCACGCTTTTCCTATAACAAACTTCGATCATTTATATAATTATATTTCTATGTGGGTATTGATTACTAGTTGTTCTCTATCATTTATTAGAACTGTCATTTACTCAGTATAATTAGTATAAGCATGTTTATCAGTAAGCACCGTTTTGATATTGAAAAACAAGTGCGGGTCTTTCTTCAATTTATTTTTTAAGAACTCCCTTTTATATACCTTAATCTACTATTTAACATAATTACCTCCTCTAATAGGGCACTTGTATCGTACATAAAGTTTCCGCATTCCATCCTGATAGAAATCTGCAGCTTGATGGACTAACTACTCTAGTACAGCCGTTTTGACATCATCATCATCGTCATCGCCATAGCACTAACCGCCTAAATTCTCTTTTCAGTAGATGAATAAGTGGTAGTTACTGGGAGCCAGATCAAGGCTGTAGTAAGGAGTATTGGGGTATTATGTTATTCACGTCCATATGATGATATGATCTCGAGTTCGACGAGTCGCATGTGAACAGTCATTGTTTAGCAGCAAAAGAATTTCTTTATTGGGCATGCCACGCCTTTTTTTTTTAATTGCTGCACGCAGCTTAGTTAAGATGTACAATGTATTTCTGAATTTATCGTGTCACCCCCGAGGCAAAAATTCCACAAGCAATGGTCCCTGCCTATTCAAAACACATTTCGCATTATTTTACATTTTGAAACAGTTTGATTGAGTTTCGCCTTTCTTAGTGATGTTGATTGCTTCAATTCTATAGATAGCTGTTTTGGTTCCGGCGTCACATGAAACACCTATATTTCATCGCCAGAGACAATTTAGCTTAAACACTCTTCACCTTTATCATCATACCGCTCTTGAAAAGTAAAAGAATTGCCTACATAGTTGATTTTATGCTTCTGTTTGATTGGGATTTCCTGCTCAGGTATGTAATTTTATCATTGCGTAAAATTATGACAGGAGAGGGGGCATGCACATGCTCCCTTTCTGTCCGGATCCGCCAATGTATGTATGTGCGTTTACACACATACAAACACACACACACATATATATATATAGTTACGAACGTGAATTAATGCTTTCCTGTAACGCTTCTCTTTTTGAGAGAAAGATCGTTTTACAGAGATGTCACCAGGAAAGTACTCGAAGCCGCTGGAAGCTAAGCGAAAAATCGAATGGGAAGAAAGTAACGGAGCTTCCGTGAATTTTCCTATGTGACTTTACGCCTCGCCGGTAAGGTACAAATGCGCCAAGAGCTACAGTCCAGATCAGACTGTCTGAGCGATTCTGAAGGATCGGTCTGTGTATGGAATCAGTTTGCCTGTGGAGCCTAATTTGTAGACTGATCAGGGGATCGAGGCCACGCGCGCGCAGGTGAATTTGCTGGAGATTCAGCCTGTGAAACTGTTACGGACAGTCTGTCTTTAGAGAATCTGTTAAGGAGATCGATCGAGGAGTCTACTTAACGCTGTCGGTTCTTGAAGTGAGGCGCGAAGGGTGAATTTGCGAAGAAGCAACGTGTATCTGCTGTTATTTTTTGGAGCCTTCCCTGTAACGAAAAATACTTTCGCAACAATATATATATATATATATATATATATATCGTAAATTTGAACTACAATTTTTTAAATTTATATGATAATTTGCTTTTTATTACTGTTAATAAGACATGCGGAATAAAATAAAAAATTTATATAGATTCTAAATGGCCTATATCAATTATATCAATGTTGAATACTTAGACAGACTTGTTCAAATACTTAAAAGTTAAATTTATCTCCTCTGACACCAGAACCCTGTCACATGAATACCAATAAGAACCTTCACAATGCTTAGTTCATTTAAATATTTTTTACACGATGCTACTCCCATCTAGATATTAAAATATTGCTATTCCATGACATTTGACACACTTCAAAAATTTATATACTTTTAATCCTAAATCTGATTACGTTTATGTTGTTAAATCTCTTTATTAATGTTATTCAAATAAAGGTTGGCATAACGGCATTTATGTATCTATCTATCGATCAATTTCTCTCTCTGTGTATATATATATATATATATATATATATATATATATATATATAGTAGTGAAACATTTCAAAACTAGATTTGTGGTAGGAGAGTGAGCTAAAAATATCAGTGTCAGATAATATGATACCTGTGCAGAATTAGAAGCTGGCATAGAAAGGAGCTGAAAGATATCATGGATTCAAACCCTACTCAAATGCTCGACTACGGACTCGAACCCGATTGGTTTTGATTACATAAGTAATTTGTTATCATATTAAATATTCGATTCTGATGCTTATAAGGTAAATCCACTCATTTTTGCGGGTGATTCAAAATGTATTAATATTTGAAGACATATGGCATCATTATGGTAAATTGTTTTTACCATTCGGTGCTGCCGTTGGTTAAATGAAGCCATTACAAATTTAACATTGATTCAAAAATTACTTTTGATTTGACAGTCATTTGCTGCAAAATCAAAATTCGATTCGGGCCGCATCGATGTGTCACTGTCCGTCAGATCTGGATTCGTCATTATGCACCCGAAATCAATCAACTATCAAAACAATGGGTTGCTTCTGGTGATGCTTTTCAATAAAGGAGAAGAAGAAAGACATTGGCAGGAAATAATTATGACGAAGTCTCGCGAAATGCGCTATGATCACATATACGAATAATTGAGACTTAGACAGCTCTGTAGTGAGTCATGATTCTTACTAAAAGCAAACAATTTTCCATGCTGTGAGGGTCATTTCATTGAATTTCTATGGACACATCGCACAACTCTCGTAGTACACTAGTGAGTGCCTTTTGAATCTTAATAAATCTGAGTAAAATAACTTGATCCTTATCACAATGTAACTTTCTATTCATTGGACTTTTAATAATTGTCTCTTTTAATTGTGAATTGCAGTTTCATAGGGATTGGGTGAGATAGATGACGATTGTAACCTGCCCATAAGAATTTTTGTATATGGTAATTTTAAAACTGAAATTTTTTATTATAGATTTTTTTTAGTTGAATTAAGAGAATCCCCCTCCCTCCACCATGAAATATTTTTCTCTACACCTCTGATGAATTGTAATAAACGGCCGTTGCAACATATCTTAATTCTTAAATTCGAAACTTTGTGTTTGAAAAAAATTTAATTTGCGGGGACTTTTACAGCTCTTTGGAACTCATTTAATTGTGTTCTTAATCGATCATTTGACAATAATTTTAAGAAATAAGAACAAAGTTATACAATATTGTTTTAAATTATCTTATTATTAATGCAGTAATATTGATATTATCAAGATTTATACGCGGTACCATAATGAGATTTTTTATCGATCATCTTTAAGAAACAAGAAGAAGTAATAAAGATAAGAGTTAGTTAACCAAAACTGGCTATTCTGCCAGACAAATTAAATAACCGCTGTATGGAGAAAGCTTAATGTGGAGATGCTAACTTATGCAAGTTGTAATATTCCAGACACGCAAAAATAAATAGGGGGTATAATTTTATTTTAGTTTCACGTCTGGAAGTAAACATGCGATAATCAAGAAGTCTCCAAGGTGTGCTGTCAATTTGGTCTTTTGTTGTGATGTAAGAAGTGACTACGGCGAGTTCATTCTTTGCTTTTAAAATCGTAATTATGTAATGAAGGATTTTATTATATAATTTATTTTTACAATACATATTTCTTTACATTAATCGAATATTTTGAAAAATTGAATCTTTTTTTCATTTAAAATGACAAATTTTGTTTCAAAATGTTTGCAATATAATTATTATCGTATTGATGAAGGTATCTATTATAAATAGAACTAAAAATCTTTGTTCTTGAATGGCTGTTTTTTAACGTTGTCTTTATAAGCAATACCTAAAGCTATTGGCGACTGAAGACAGATTACATAATTTTGAGCCACGATCAAGTAAACAGGATGAAACCTGAGCTAGAATCCCTCTTTCCAGTCTTCCACACCGCACCTCAGAGCACTTTTAGTCTCGACAGATTTAAATTTCATTAATTCCATTAAACTACGAGTGCTTAGCGGAATCAGACACTTGAGCCCAAAATCATTTTACGAGGGTTGTTCAAAATATATTTGAATTTGAAGACAGATGGCATCATTGGGGTAAATTGTTTTTACCACTGGGTGCGGCCATCTCTTAAATGGATCCGGAACAATTTTCACATTGATTCATATGTTAGATTTGATTTTGTAGATATTTGTTGACAAATCAAAATTTGATTGCTGCCGCGTGAAGTTGTAACCATCGGTGATGCCTAGATTCATCACACACACACACACACACACATATATATATATATATATATATATATATAGGAAAGTGGTTTTAAAAGAACTTGAACACAGATAGCATCATTAATGTAATTTGCTGTTACCGTTGGTTTCTGCAATCTCTTACACGGAGCTGAAACAAATTTGACTTTGATTCATAAGTTTGTTTTGATTTCGTAGTCATTTGCCGTGAAATAAAAATTTTATTGCTGCCTCTTAGAGTTGTCGACGTCTTTTTGCGTCGAATTGTCACTATTGGTGAAACCTGGATTCATCATTATGCTCGGAAAATCCAGAAAAAAATCAAAACGTTGGATTGCTTCCGGTTAATATTTTTCAAAAATGGTGAAGAGGATCTCATCCGCCGGAAAAGTTATGACGAAGAATTTTCAAGATGCGAAAGGCGTCATGATCATGAATGCGAATAACTATAACTTAGCCAGAAGTCTAGCAAGTCATGATGCTTTCTAAAAGCAAACCAGTTTTGATGCTCGGAGCACCCTCTCTTGGAACTTGTAAGGACTTATTGAACTAGTTATTCTCGTGACATCACTTTTAGTGGAACTCTATTGCAATTCGCCCGTCATCTAACACTTTGAAGATTTTAATATCAAATCGTTTGAATTGAATATTTCCCCCAATGTATGAAACGTTATTTACGTAAATTTGATTAGAAGTATTAGAGAGTAATAAATAGCTTTGATATATTGCATTTATAAGCAGCGAAGAATTTAGAACAAAGTTAGTGGTAGACAGCACGAATGGAAGCAATGAACGAAGGAATAGTAATCGCACTAACAAGTGTAAGGAGTTTCCGAATCATAACCAGGAAAGATCTGCATAGGTCAGTGAGCTAAGTCTGCTAAGTACTCGGATCCAACTGGTCTTCATCAAATGAATAATTTTTAAAGCTTTAATCTTCAATATAAGATGCGTATAAGGAATTTTTCCACAGACAGAGTAGATTAGGAATTGAATTCTTATTATTCACAGATCCATATCGAATAACTTCTTTACCTCTGTATGACTTTCAATAAATTGGATAATTCATTCGTATTAAATATCTCTCAAGAATGACAGAACCAAGCGAAGGAAATAATATAGATGTGTCACACATTGCATTTATTAAAACTATAAGTATGACCACTGTGCTTCTAAGTGAGTCACCAAGTGGCCACCGGTGGAGTAATTACAACTGGAGTGCAAATAACCAGCAGTAAAGGCGGAGAAGCTCACTTGTAAATATGGTATTCCAATGAATTGCTTTTTCACATTATGTTTCTAATCCCCCCCCCTTTATTTACTAGAGTATTTTGTTTCCAACCTCCGAGGGACCATAAAAATGACAAAAGTATACAAGATGAATTTGTCACCAAAAGTTATGTATAAACATTGTTACTTTCAAACTTAATCACATTGAAAATTCAGGCATTTGTCACATCGGTGAATGAACTTTCTGTTCCTTTCTTCGCAGAACGTTACTTCCAGTGATGTGAAATGGACTTGCACTATATTTCGAAGATCTATTCCTCTTCTTTTGTTTTAAAGAGTTCTTCGCAGTCGTCGTAAAGTCTGACAATAAACAACTGCATTGAACATTATTCCCGGTTCAATCAACTCAACAAGCAAGATACCTTTTTGGTCCCAAAATCTAGTACCCATAACCTTATAGCTGTTAAAGGATTACTTAAACAGACTTACATTCTTGTCTCCCTTCACCGTAAACATTTGTTCGCCCGTCTTAAAATTGTCTGCACTATTTACGCATAAAATGTTGATGTTTTTCGGTTCATTTTTTTGGTGAATTTTGATTACACTATTCACTTCTTGAAGAAATCAAATAACATTAATCAACTCACTCTTAGTGGGAGCATCAATTGTACCATCTATGTGTGCGTACCTACAGTTTAGCTTAAAATTGAGAGATGGCGTCTATAATAGCGGAGGTCATTGAAAGAGAGATGTTCAGACTCTCACCACGCATTCTCACCTTTAATCATTTGTCTGCTTGTTTAGCAGTTGGATCGGAGGTTAAAGAAAAGCCTTTGTGCATGCTTATAATTTCCTATATATACACATGCAAATAAGGTACTTATGAATAGCACATCCTATATAATTCCTTCATTCTAACGAAATACTTTATTATTTATTGAAGTCAAGGCACTGTTTTAAATAACTTTTACCTTAGAAATATCGTAAGCTTATTTTCAAGATGCAAAAAATTTGAATTTTCTTTCAAAAATATTTCTAGAAAATAATTAAAGGAAAATAATTATTTTAGTCTGTCAATTTTTTATAGATTTAATTTAAGTTTAGTGATGCATTAAATTATTAAATATATTTTAAAAAAATTATTTTAATTTATTTTTGAAAGATATGTACGCGCAATTTAATGAAACATTAATTGTTAAAATAATTTTTTTTTAAAAAAAGTAGAGTTTTAAATCAATAAATTTAATTCACAGCGAATAAAATTTTCATTTACTTATTTCAAAATTCATCACTTAGTTTGCGTAATTATATGAATTTCCAACACAGAAAATTCTAATTTACATTTCCTTATACTGTGATTCTTGAAATAAAATTCAATAGATTTACTGACTCATATATTTATAAAGTTTTTATGTTGTATTTAAAAAAATTATTTTAAATTTGATTACCATAAATATTTTTTTTTAAATTAAATCTATTTATTAAAGGAAGTATTAGAAAAATTCATTTAGTTCTGTTTAAAAAAGTTTTGAGTCAGAAACAATTAAATAATTGTGCCTTTACTATGTTTAAGTTTTATGATCAAAGCAATTAATCGGTAATTATTAATAATAGTTACTTTGAAAACTGAAGCACTTAAATGCTTCAAATTTTGATTTTTAAAAAAATTTCTGTTAAAATATAGAGGGTACTTCCCTGTTATATTACTTATGAGATTTTGTTTCATAGAAAGTTGGAAAATTGAATTTTAAAACTATAAGCAAACATGCCGCGACATCGAGAAAAATATTTGTATTTATTTTGGTCTAAAATAAAAAATGCGCTCCTTGACGTTCTGTATCCTTTACTTCAAAATCTGCTTTATCCATAGAGCTCATTTTTTACACGCTCTGAAATAAGATTATTTCCTATACAGTGAATGTATTTTTTTTTCTATTTGCAGACTCTCATAAATTTTAAATATTATACAATATTTGTATAAAAATTATGGGAAATTTGAATCAAAAAATTAAATTCATAAAAAATTTCAATGAATGAACTTTTTTTAAAATTGGGATGATATTCATTATAATAATGCTACGTTTATAGACGTTTATAAATATCAAAAAAAAAAAATTGCTATTTTTCCATTTCGCCAGCACAGGCAATAATGTCATCAAAAATGATTCAACTAACGCCAAACTGAATATGTATTTACCGTGTTTTGCCACCAATAAAGTCTATTTGGCGAGGTTCGCACCAACGAAATGGAAAAGTATCAAAACTTTTAAGTTAATAGTGCAGTATTTTTTATGCACTATGTACCTAAACATAAGCACAAAATTTAAAAAGGAAAGTATTGTTTAGTATTGATTAGTAATTGCGGTCATTGTGCTTATAAATATGAATTTATTTACTTCAACAGATGCATAAATATACAGAAATCTCGGTGTTAAAATATGATTTCCATTGCTTTTAATTTTAAGAAAAAAGGGTTTTTTTTTAACTTGGTATATATTAAACTCTCTTCTCCTTGTCGAAAACATCTCAGTTATTTTAAAAAATTAATAAAATAACCCTGTTAAAATGAATAATTTAAGAGAGCAAAAAATAATGAATGCTTCTGTGGAATTACTTTTTTCCTCCAATTTTTAATAATATTTTAAAGACCGGAAAACTAACAAAAGAATCATCAAAATTGGGGTAAAAATATTTTTTAAGAATCGAAGGGGGAAAGTAATTCCACCGAAACATTCATTACTTTTTGCTCTTTCAAATGGACTTTACTGCATTCAAATAGATCAAATAGTAAAGGTGCGGGAATAAAAGTCGTTATTCCATAGGATTAATATTACGTCCACGAAATCAAAATGGTGGGTAGACGGAAGCCTTATTGGTATGTATTAATATTTATATATAAATATGATAACAAAGTATTATCTATCGCATTCACATAAAGATGTAATTATTGTTAATAACATGTTTTTTACATAAAACGTAACACATACTCTTGATATTTTAGCTAACACCATTGCTTATAATCAAATCTATGTTACGATTAATTAACTTTGATGTTCTAGATCCCTTCTCAATCAATCAATCAATCTACGTTTAATTCAATATTGACGTAAACGAAAAATATCAAAATAAATGGAAAGAAACCAATATATAAACGGGAAAACGTTTTTCGAATTCCATGACAATTTGTGTTTTTCAATACTTAAAGAATGATGGAGAGAGGAGTCAAGCATCTCAATGCCCAACATAAAATAAATTGCAAAACTTCGATTTTTAGCGATGTTTTTTCTACTTGTGGATTCATCAGAAATATATCAGCAATGCTTTGACATATTGGAGGAAAATGTATGAATTCTAGAGATGTTCAATTATTTGTTGAAAGAAATTGTTCAGCACCCTTGAACTGATCATTTTTGAGCAAAATCGATCATCGTAAATATTTAAAAAATATGTGAAAATGTTATATTATTAAACATTAACGAATATATGAAGGAATGTTAAAATGTTTTGAAATGTCAATTGAAAATGATATGTATGATAATTTTTTCAAAATTTTCCTTTCAATGTGTCCTTAGTTAGAAGTCCTTACTTTTATATTTTTCTGGAATTCTGTTCTATTCTGTTATAATATAGTTTGGAATCAATGCTAGGTTTATTAATTTTAAAATAAGTGGTTTTTATTACTGTAATTTTTTTTCTGTAATTCGATTCAATTTAAAGAAAGTTTTTGAGGAAAGTAAATGTAAAACGCAACTATGTAAAAAATGTTTGCTAAACTAATTTTAATATATATCTATGTGTCATTCACAAACTGTGATTCATAAATATAATCTCATGCAATTTTTGCAAATTGTAAGATTACAAAAGCACACGAGTGCAAATTTGAAAATTAATAAATAAATTATAATAGAAATAAACTAATATGCTTTACAAATGCATATTTTAATTTTAATGGACAACTTAAAATACAAACGGGAATATTCTCGAAATTAATAAATTACTTAAATACCTTTTTATTTTAAAAACATAGTACAATATGAATAAGTTATTAAATAATAAGTATGTGGTATTTCATAAGAAATATTAGGGAAATTTTAATTATGTGCCTAATTAAGTGAATTTATTAAAACTCAGATACACAAAATCAAATAGATCATCATTAAAATGTTGCAACAAATTGGAATCATAAACGTTCTATCATTTAATTTTACCAATTTCTTTTTCTTTGATGTCCTCATTCAATGAGCTTTCGTTGTAATTAGAAATGTGTTGTTTTTTTTAAAAAATTATTACTTCTCATTTGTTAAGAATATTATTTGAAACTGATATTTAATTTATTTTTATTGAAGCACGACTAAATTTGATTCATTCTCAAACGCAGATTATTATTGTTTTTAAATTTGATGCTACGAAGAAATTAAAATATTTTAATATTTACTTGTTACATAATTTTGTAAGATTAAATTTAGAAACATGTAATCATTAGAAAATGATTCTGTTGCTGTTGATTATTAAGAATAAAGCCAGAAATATTTGAATTCAGCTCTTGAGGGTAATGTAAACACGTTTGTGTAGTTCTTTTACTTGAGTTTTTTTTAATTACTTCGGGTTATTAAATTTTTCTCTGTGCATTATTAATTACAGAAGACCACTTTGTTCCTTGATATTAGCTATTTTATAATTTAAATACAATAATTAATTTTTAAATATATAGGAGTTGGAGTATATTGAAAGATTTAATTATTTTTATTAGCATCCCAAAATGTGACACATTTATAACAAGTTACAACATAATTTTAAGTAAGAATCGCATTTCATAATGAACTCTACAGTCAGAGAACCATGATTTCTTTTATATCGGTTGCAATTCTCAATGCTGTTCAGCATTTTCCAGTGATACGTTTCTCTATTATCAAAATGTAAACTGAAAATTAAATTATAATTGTTAATAAAATTTTTAATCTTGAATTTATTCAGTAAATTTTTTTTTTCTCGACTGTTTCAAAAAGGCGAACACAATGTTCTTCCATAGATTTGATGTCATGCAAAGAAATACAAAAGTAATAAATAAATACAAAATAATGCCAATTAATAACAATGTTTAACTTATTTAGTTTATAATCCTTCGATGAAGAAGGCAGAATTTAAAAAAAATAATTTGAATATTTAAACATGGTGATCTTTAAATTCTGAATACTTTGACCGTATTTCCAGTCATTTCTTCGAAATTCCCGATTACGTGTGAATTATGGTAATACATTATTTAATAGGTAAAATAAATATTTAATATTCAAGTCTCCCGTATACCCATCATTTTGATTTCGTGGGTGAAAAGTTAATGCTATGGAATTTCGACTTTAATTCTCACATCTTTACTATTTGATCTATTTGAATGCAGTAAAGTACATCTGAAAGAGCAAAACATAATGAATGCTTCTGTGGAATTATTTTTTTTCCTCCGATTTTTAAAAATATTTTAAAATATTCTTAAAGACCTGAAAACTCTCAAATGAATCATTAAAATAAGAATAAAAATATTTTTAAGAATGAGAGAGAAAAAGTAATTCTACAGAAGCATTTGCCATTTTTTGTTCTTTCATAAGAACGTTATTGTATTCAAATAGATCAAATAGTAAAGATTTGAGAACGAAAATCGAAATTCCATATGATCAACAATACGTCCACGAAATCAAAATGGAGGGTAGACGGGAGCCTTAAAGAGAGTTTTAATTCAATCCAATAAGAAATTTAAAAGAAATTTGTCATTGCTTTGATTTTTTTTGAAAACTTATTCATTACGTGTAAAACCAGAGATAAACATCACAAAAAACAAGCGAACATGAAGTTTGTGTTTTATGAATTAGTTAGATTATTAAATTAGATACAAAAGTGATTTAATAAAAGACGATACAAATTTTTAATAGTGATGTTTATGAAATTGAACTATATTTTGAAGAATGCCTTACATTGTGAAATAAAATCGCTTTTATACAAAGCATATTAACTGTAATTTCTGTTCACATTTAAAACAATTCGAGATAAAAAAAAAAAAAAAAACGTTTTTTTTTTTTAAAACAAAGTTTTTATATGGTGGCAAAGTTTATTAAAAAATGTATTGAAATATTAGTTAAAACTTTGTAAAAAACCTCATTTCTCTCTCGTCTTTAAGATCACTCTCTCTCTCTCTGCGTAGTTCAATATACCTTCCATAGATGGCACCAGGTTACTACACAAATAACGTTATTAAAAAAGTTATTGAAATATTAATTAAAACTTGTCGCAAATGTCTAAATATTGCATTGTTAGGCGAGTAAGAACGATTCCCAATATATCAGAGCTCTAGCTTAATGGGAAGTTGGTTAAATTAACGATCGAAAATTTGATGACACACACACATTCACACACCAAGTGAAATACAGAAAAACGTTGTAAAAAAGTGGTGTAAATATCAAAAAAAATTAGATAAAAGGTGTGATTAAAAACATTGAAAATCACTGTTCTTATCCGAGAAGACCGTTGTTTGAATATATTTGCTGAAACCATAGAAATAAAGCAAAAAATCGATTCGGCAGATTTCTTAGAGCTAATTGTGGAAAAATATCTCATGTACTCTTCATCAGGACAAAGCTGCATCCCATACTGTATAGTCCATAGACGCTTTTGGCCAAACGTAAGATCTCTGTGCTGGAGCCCATTTTATTCACTCGAACTTACCCCATGTAATTTTTATTTTTATTTTCTCTAAGATGAAATTAGAACTTAAAGGAACGAGATTTGAGACCTTCAAGCTGTAAAAGAAAAAGGATGGGATACTGTAGATACTTTCATTATTGGTTCCCAACACTGCTTTTTCCTATGGAAAATTCGCATGGAGCAATGTGGGGATCGTGGAGGGGTGTATATTGAAGAGGATAATAATAAAATATTATTAAGAATAAAAGATAAAGTTTTCATACCATTAATTCGTTTTCTTTTTAGCCACGCAATGTATTTTTAATCTCTAAATATATTTAACATCTCCGATACAATCGTTCTTTAAATCAAAGAATAATTCGAATTATTCCAATAGGAATAATTTCTAATTTAGGAAGTAAGGCACTTTAATAACATTACAAAATTATATGATTCTTTTCTTTGCTCACACTGCATGATAATCCAATCCAACAGACTTGGATATTTCGTTTTTTTTTCTTAGTGTGAGTTTCTTATAATTATATTTATTCATTAAAATGAATGAACTCAATGAAATAAAATAATGTGTGGAATAAAATAAATAAACACCAGAGTCGAATACCTGAAATAAGACGTCGTGTGAACACTTATCAAATGGATTATTTTAGACAATATCAAAAATTTTAATAACTGTATTGAAAAGAATTTCAATTAATTAATTTTTTTCCGACAAATTCAACAGTAAAACTTTTGATTTTACGTTCTTGTAATGAATTAAATTAATGGAATATCTGAAAAATTTAAAAATATAGAGCATTTTGGAAAAAAAATTAAATATCAAGAGAATATCGTTGCTTAAAAGTGAAATTCGTAATCATAGTAACTATTATGCTGTGGTCTACATATTATGATAAATAACATACTGATGAACTACATAACTAACTAAAAAATTTGAGCTAAGACTTTTTCAGGTATGAATTTAATTACATAAATTAATAAGCGTTGTCTTCCCGTATTTTTGATTAAATATAATGATATAATGATTCTTTATTTGAATATTTTTAATGTAAGTATTAGTATAAAATACACCCCCAATTAGATCTCTTAGCTCATATTATATTATTAGTCATGTAAGATATTTTCTCAAGCTTTTATTTAACTTGTTATTTTCAAATGTAAGAAAAATCTTTCCAGTTCAAAATTTGTACAGAAATTTCTCTGGTTAGGGCCTTAAAACTGGCTACGTCCGAGAGAAATGAAATTTTGGAAAACGTATAGCTCGCGTAATTATTTTTAATCTTAAATTTCCAGATTGAAAAGCTATAATAAATATAGATAAAAAAAATTAATAAAGCTCTTTTATTTAAAAACATAAAAAAATAATAAAAGTAATTTATTTTAAACGAAAAATAATTCGTAATTATTGCAAGATTAATACGTTAACACTTCTTTTGATCTCGTACATACATATAGAGCTATAGGATTTAAACTATTGGTAATTACCTATACATCTCAATTTAAGGCCTCAGTCTCTTTTAAATTATGTATTTTTAAATTTAATATAAATTATTTTATATCTTTTAATTTAATTTCATTATTCGGCGCCATTTATCTTTTATTTTAAAATAAAAACGCTAAATTAAAAAAAAATTATATTTATACTTATTATATTTTTGTCAATGATATACTTAATAATTAAGGAATAAAAATATTTCAATGTTGATAACTATTACTGAGCTTTCAATACTCTACTACCACTAAAATTAGTTTAATATAATTAAATTTTTAGTTATGTTGTGTTGCAAAATGTTGTGCCGTTGCTTCTATTCATAAAAATTTTTTCTTCGTGTGTAGATTATTACTGCTTCCTCTTATTAAAATCCTTTTCTTAAATCACTGAGATGATGTATCAATTCTTTCAAGTTAAAGAGAACTTTTTCTGGCGTGTAGTAAATTAAATAATTTGATTTATAGCTTTAATAAATGTCACTGTAAGACTAAACGAGGATTTTTAGAGATACTTCCACATTATACCACGAGATGATTCTATTTTTTAATCAAATACAAACTATAAGTGCTAAAATATCCAGACAATTTAAAGAAACTAAGCAAACAATGGAAGATAGTTAAACAAAAGAAGACACCGTATCAGATGATACCTGACACGGTGTATCACTTCCAAACTTCCACATTATACCACGGGATGATTCTATGTCTTTTTGCACTTAATTATAGCCCACATTACCTTTGCTGCGTACATTATTCTATTTAAGAATACCTTGATGCTGTAACGATAGTTTACAATCCTGTTTCCCTTCAATAGTCCTTATGGGAATTTTTATGGCATTGCTCGATTGTTGTCTCGATTCGAAATTTATGTAAATCAGCTTTACTACATAAACTGATGCGTGATTAATAAATTGAATCTGAAAGAAGGGAGATTGGAGACTGGAAGATTATAACAAATAACAGAAGGTTAGTAGATAATCTTTGGATAACGGACAAGTGTTTGGAGGAATCAACAATGCAAGAGACAGAAGTTTGAAAGAGTTAATAGTGAGAGAGAGAGCGATTGGAAGGGGAGTTAGATCGTCGAAGCTAGACGTTGATTTGCACTGATAAGAAGACAGAGAGAAGATGATTCGACGTTAGTATAGAGTAATCAACAGTTAACGGACGAGAAGTAGGATCCATCTTACAAATTTATTACTGACTCGGATACATTTAAGCAGTGCCATGTATGTAAATATTTATTCGTTATATTTTGGTTCGGACGTGTGCGGAGACCGGCCCCACATATGTGGTAGCATAAATTTGGAATTTTGATTATTCTGAGATTCGAATAAAATCAATTTTATTTCCCTCTTTATTTGAATATTTAGTAAGCGATTGAACTTTATTGATTAATGAGAACAAAATTAAGGAATGAAAATGAACCCGGAACCTCACAAAGGTAATATGACTTGAATTTATGGATTGACTCTAATATCGCAGACAAAAGAGTACTCGTAATTACAATAATGGTGCTACAAGGGAGGCATTAAAGAATTTAACTGTTATTTTATAAAAAAAAAATTAAGAGCTGGAGTCATGCAAAACCTTGGATGGAAAGATATTTTTTTTATATCCTTTACTCCGACCACGGTAATCGAATAACCTTTCTTTTTGTCGAGTCGTATTTCGAACCTTGATTCCACTAAAGACCAATAGAGTGGCAGGAGTGATGCACGTTAAAGAGTCTCAAACCCTTAAAATATGAAAAATTAATTTTCCAAAAAATATATTTTTTCATGAATACTTTAAGACACGCAAAACATGAAAATATTCTATTTCCACAGAATAATTTGATTGTTTGTTAGTGTCGCACTGATAAGCAACACAAGGGCTATTGGAGACGGACTTCATAATTTTGAATCTCGTTCGAGTGACGAGGATGGCACCTGTAATGGCACCCTCCACAACTCGACAGTTTTCAATATATGATTAAAAATCTGTATACTGGCTTCTGAATTAACTTTACTGTTCGGAAAACTTTAAAAATGATTTTCTCGAAATAGGATTTTTATCACTTTGTGTCAGATATTTTAAGAACTATTTAAAATTACATTACGAAAGTTGTGCAACTATATATTGTCATACTATTTCGTATTCTTTAAACTAAAATAAGTTTGTTTCGCACATATTTTAGTACTTTTAAGGATAGGTACATATTGAAGAATGAAACATTTAATGTCAATTTTCAAAGCCTTCAAAATTGAAAACTGCATTACAAGAAATATTTTTTAGTTTACTTATACTTCGAAAATTTTATTTGTCTTTTGAAACAAAAGTTACATATTCTGAAACAAAACTTTTTTTAAAAAATATTGGGCACGCCAAATAAAAATACTATTAAATAATGTGAAAAAAGAGTCATCGTTTAGCAATATTTAATAAATTGTTTTAAAACTTTTTGAATACTTGAAATTAGTTCATAAAAGTGCAAATTATCAACTGTCACACATAAATACTGTAAATACTGTATTATTTAGTTGAAAGTTAAAAACAAAATGTGAAAACTTGAAAAAAGCGAACTTGCTCAATTTACTATATTTAACAGTCCAAAAACCCTTAAATCTGTTGGGGCTCAAAGTCGTTTCGTTGACATAGTGTGGAAGTTTGGAGATTGTGGAGTTAGCTCAGCTCTTCGTCGTTTCAATATGGCTCAGAATGACGAGGTTCATCGCCATTAGCCTTTGTGTCGCTTTTCAGTGAGGAGTTAATGAAATAATCGTTTAATAAACCAATTCCTCTTCATTTCTTTTTTAAAACTTCTAAAGAAGCTTTTATACCTGATTAAAATTCGAATGCATGGGTTCGAATATTCTAGGTCTGATTATTCTAAGGCTTCTAAGATTTAAATTCTCCGAACAAAATTATTTCCTAAAGCTACTAAACAAGTGATAAGATACGAAATTGCATAAGCTCCTTCCCCCCAGTATACAGTTAAAATTAGCATAAACTCTCTCTACTAAAACCGAAATAGCGCGACAGGTGTAAACTGAGAATCAACAGTTAAATAATTTGCTCGGTCAGGGTGAGAAAGTTCTGGAACCCAAAATCTCACCCACGCTTTTCGAGAGCGCTCCCTAGAAGTTATCGATCCCGCAGTACTGTCGGATATCGCACCTTGAGTTTTGATAAATCCTAACTCTTTCTGTTATTGAAGCGAAAGAATGTTTTTCTCAGCCCATTTCGAACCTGGCTGTAAAAGTAATTTTGAATTTTTTAAATATTTTTTTCGGGAAAAACATTAGTTAATTTTTGCACAGAATGTTTGACATCAAGTTTTGCAAAGACTGTTCGCATAAATATTGCACTCACGAATTCTCTCTGGCGATTTTCCATTCCTTATAATTTGAGTAAAATAAATATAAGCAATATTTGGTATAATTTTCTGGAATAGCAGCAAGGTTCGAATATAAATTTGATGTGTAGATAGAAGAATACGATAAAACTAAATTTTGGAAAAATTACGCAGAGACAGATAAAGTTAAATTAAATTATTGCTGTGCTTGACAAAAATTGTAAAAAATAAAAATAAGTAGAAAAATGTATTATTCAGAGATATTTAGCATGAATGTATCATTTAGAATGAAAAATTAAGATTAAGAAAAAATTTCATATAGCCTTTATGTCGTTAATTACATGGATATAAAAATGTTTAAAAAATCGATCACCAGGAAATTCAATACCGATTACCTTTGGTATTTACTTCTTATCTCTTTATTTTGATCTGTGGTCATTAAATATTAAATCGTCAAAGTTTGTTTTAATATTTTTAAATATCTCTTCAGGATTTTAAACTCAAAATAAATTTTTCATTAAATATGCATTGTATTTAAACAAAAAAAAAATGATTAATTCGACTAATAGATTTTTGAAGCGAGCATTCAATATTGAAAGGAGAGGCGAAGGGTGTATTTGAATTTTGTAAGCACACAATTCAATTATTTTTATAATTAGGCGATTTTAAATATGTTATTTCAAATATCAACTCTTCATGCGTTATTTCTCAACCATACACTTCAAAATACGATTTTAAGTCACATGTATGGTTTTATTTTCTTTATTTTGAAAAATGTATTAAGTCAAACTAATGAAAAAAATCTTTTTTTATAATAATTAAATCCTGGATATAAAAATAATACTGTTTTACCGAAAAACTATCGCCATCGGAATAGCGTTTTACAATGATATATATATATATATATATATATATATATATCACTAAAACTGTATACAAATTATAACAACTCAGTTCTTAAATGAGAGCATAAAACATTAACAATAATTCATTATTCTATTAAAAGCTTAAGTTTCCATTATGTATAGCCAAGTCTTTCGGATTATAAAATGTTTTCGTCTTTATTACGGAATACATCGGAGAACATATCAACACTATTCATATCTTATTTCCAGCGTACTGCTATTATTATTATCGGAATATCCTCTGGGTCTACTTATAGTATTACTGCAACAACCAATATTAATAGCGTTAGTGCTTTAATAACACATATAACAATATTTAACGTGATTCATCACAAAATAAATCAACAGTATAAGGATTAGCATTGCAAATTTCCTGAAAGAACTTGAAGCTATAAGGTAATCCAATTGATCTTCATTTTAGCAAATAAAAATCGAATAGGTGTGCATCAACTTATCTCTAAAAGTAATCTCCTAATACATATGATTCCAGATTCCAATGCTCTCCAACGATTAGAAGGTACAAAATCCTTTCATTGACAAAATCCCTCTAAATAATCCTACTGAGAGTACGAAAGGGAAAACTGTGTCTTCCTGACCGACATTTCCCCCTATACAAAAAGAAAAATCGAGGCGTTGTGGAATTGTATTAAAGGTTGCGACTACTGAAAGTGGAGAACTAAGGCGGTTTAATTAACTTTGTTATCGGAATTTCCACAGAGTTTGTTTAGTGCAATTATGAGGCATGCTTTGGATTCCGCGGCAAAGCACTTTAAGTTCCTTTAGTAAGATCACCATTCTTTTAGAATACAAGCTGGCGGAGAATGTATAAGATTAAAGGCTACAATGTTACACGTTTCGCATGTTAAATCTGAACTTTTAAATCAGAAATAATGAATTTTTATATTATATGGAAGTCTCAAAATAAAGTAGAATCTATATTATTTGTTCATCTTAACTGAATATAGAATGGTTCTTTTTTGTTTAGTTTGTTTCATTCAGTTAGAAAAATTTAGAATAAATTTTTTAATATCTCACAAAAAATTAATTTTTCCAAGAATGTATAAATTATTCGAAGTATAATAACACGCAAAAGTTTAAAACATTATTTATAAACAAAGTGAATGGGAAAAGTGTATTATTGTACAAGAGGTTTCTCGTGCTACATTTCTCTTTTTCTTTTTCTTTCAAATTTAAAATATTTCATTTCCACTTCATAAAAATATCGTCTGCATTCGCAACATGTTCTTCTCAGATTATATTATATCAAATAACATCAAAATGAAGAAGTTTTCAAGTACAATGTTTAATCAACTTTCTTATATAAAATAATTTAAAACACTAACACTGTCTCCTGGTCACTTCCCCAGTTCGTCCATCCAAATCAATTCATCCTTTTTATAGCCATTTGATATTTCTCTGTTCATTTGCTGTCCATATCTGGGCATATTTTGTCATCACTTGATGTCATTCCCAGTACATGTCCAATCCATGTCCAACGTTTTTTTTTTTTTTTAATTTGGGAAGAAATAAGTTTGTCAGATGTTTTGTTATATAATTTAAAATTTAAAATTCTTTCTATCCAATATATTTTAAGAATCTTTCTTTCAGTTCAAAGGCATTTAATTTCTGTTGTGATTTAGAAAGTGTCTATGCCAGGCTTCCGCAAAGAAGGGACGCAAATACTGTTGCATTCAATACAAGTAATGTGGACTTAGTGCTTATATTTGAGGCTTTCTAAAAGTTATATTTTGTTCTGACTGAATGTTGGGCTTTTCTAATTCTAGTTGTTATCTTTTCATCTGTGCATCTCCTTTTTATTTATTGTAAAATCGAAGTACAAGAACAGTCAGTCTCTTCATCCTGGATTTGATAATTGAGAAGTGAATATTTATTTTTGCGATTTAAGAGTATTTTCATTTCTTTTGTGTTGTTAGCCACCCAAGGGGCTATCATTTTAGTTAAGATCACTTTTGGCGTACTAGATCACTTTTCAATTTTTAATCGTTTGCTTCAATTTTATTTGCATTTAGTTTAAATATATTTAATTTAATAATTTATCGTTTGCTTCAATTTTATTTACATTTAATTTAAATATATTTAATTTAATAATTTATCGTTTGCTTTAATTTTGATTACTTGCAGCTGATATAATATTAAATGTAATAATTTATCGATTACTTTAGTTTTAATATTGGAAAAGTTTACCATTGTCCATTTTTTAATATTTTTTCGTTTTCTTTAATTCTTTTATTTATTTGAGTAATTTAATAACAAATATAAACAAAGCGTTCTTGGGGTGGCTAGATCTGTTCTTTGCAATACTAAGTCTGTCTCATTATCCTGTCAATTCCAATTATAAATTGCATTCCAGTTAGGACGCATCCTTTCTTTACATTATAGTACATAAAACTTTATAATTATTTCCAGGCACACCATGATAAATATAGAATTTATTACACTGGATGTTTACGAAAGGATATCCCAACTTTGAAGAGTTATTATTACAAAATTAAAAAAAAAATATCCTTTAGGAGCAAATTAAATTTTTAAAAATATTTAAACTATATAAAATTATAGATATTCAATGTGACCTCCTCTTGGGATAAAGAGCAAGGTCGTCCTTTACTCTGCGACCAATTCACCATATAGCACTACGGGATATTGATCGTGTTTCTTATGGTGGTCACATTAAACATTTATAATATTATGGGCTTTAAAGTTTTATTTAAAATTATCCAATAATAGGTTATAATTTCTTCGGTTTTGTAATTATCACTCTTCAAAGCTGGTAGACTTTTTTTTGTACGAACTTTATGTTTCCTTCCGAAAAACAAAACATATATTTTTGTTTATTCATTGAAAAAAATATCAGTAAAAGAAAAATAATATTAATTCTTATCTGGATAAAATTATTAAAATATGACAAGTGAACGGAACTGAAAAATAATTAAGAAAATAATGCTTCATGAATGGTATTTAAATCAATTTCTAACCTCCGTTGCCCCATGCCTTAATTAGAAGTATAATAAAGAAATTGATTTTTAGATAATCTAACTTGTACTAAATCATAAAAGAATTATTTGATAAAGTAGTATAATTTATGTACTCTGTATTTGTTATTTGTGCTGTTAGATTAATAAATTACAGAAATATCCAAAAAGGTTCACAAAAAATATAAACTGTGTTATGTAGTACTTTAATATTCAAAAGAAAAGTTGAGAAGTATCTTTCCGCCATTTTATGATGCTGACATAGAAGCTTTATCTTACTTATGAATAGTAAACATAAATTCTCGTTTCAAACATTGAAGTAAATAGTTGAATATATGTGTGTATTTACATTAGCTCTTTGAGATAATATATTCGAAAATATATCTGTTTTCAATTAAAAATCGTTTTTATACTTCTATTCAAACGTAAAAATTCTCTTTTTTTTTTATCGCTGGATCTTTCGTTTTAAAACTTTGTATAGAGGATCCTTTGTCAATTTTATAACTAACGTTTTTCACCTCTGTTGGGATTTGACATTATTATAACTAAGTAAAGTTTTATTTTAAGGGAAAATATTTTTTTTTAAATTCATGATGTAGCTTTTTAAAAATAATTTACTGCAGTTGACTCAAACATGTAACTTGAAAGAAATCTGTTGTGGAACAAAACTGTTTCTAAAGAACCATTTTTCGATGAAAAAGAGAATATTACATTTTCGGGGGGAAAAAATGCATAAAAGGTTTTTGTTATTCGAATCCACATTCAACATTCAGAGTTTTCAAGACAAATATCTTTATCAAACAAAGAGTTGCAAGTAAAAAGTGAAATAAAAATTTCGTTTCTGCAGCACATATTTCAATTTTCCTTTTTATTAACGTTGCGCAAAATATATTTTCAATACATAAAATAAGAAGAATTTTGAAAAATATTATTTATTTCTAATACAATATAGACTTTAAAAGAATTATAAACTTTTTAATACTACGTATAGTTATTGTTTGGTTAATTTCCAATTAAAATCGGTAATTTGCACATTCAATTGTAACGGATGTGGAGAATTTATGTTTGATAAAATATCAGTTTAATAACTAGAGAGCTGTAAATTCGAAATTTCATTAAATTTATGTACACCATGTTCAATTATGACGTTTGTCACATGTTAAATTTCAATTTACGTTATTTGAAAGCTTATACATCTTGGACAGATGTAATTCTCATAATCATAATACAGCTGTCGACTTATTTGGCACATTGTAGTATAATTAAAGGCGATGGACTTAGTATGAGCCGCCAATAATACTACAACAATGTAATTGTAGTTATCTAATCAATAAGTCATTATGTACTTATGTAAGGAAAATTTATGACATTCATAATCTGTGTTTATTATAAAATATTAACTTTTTTCATATAAAACAACTTTTTTAGTAGTAAAATAAAGATGGTTTTATCATTGTGGAGATTATAAAAAAAATTCCAAAAAAGGAAAGCATTAGTTTTATCATAAATTAACTATTCCGCTCATAAAATTTAAACAAAAAAATACGTCTCTAATAAGTAATAAATGTTACATTTAAACTATTAAATTAAAAACAAAGATTTTTCTAGATTTGTGAATTATGTAAAAATTGTCATTTATTAAGGAATTTGTGTAAGAGATTTCCATTCGTTTTACATAAAAATATATTAGAGAATTTCTTTGCTAAAAGGCTACTTATAATTATTTAAAGTTATTAAGCTATTTTAAATGCAAAAGAAACTCAAGGAGAAATCTTCTAGAAGAGTATGATGAATCTTCAGGATTGCTAAAATTTTAGAAAATTTTACTTTTAAGGCTTAGAAGTAACTTAAGTGTGATGAAACTAAGAAAATAAAATATTTTAATTCATCATTAAAACAAAGATTGTTTTAATGATAAATACGATAGTTTCAGACACGAATTTGAAAGGTAGCATTAATTTAAAAAAATAATTATAACTGTCATGAATAAATGTACAGTTTAAGCTCATCCATCTAGTGCATAATTATTGCATATCCCTCCTTGAGTTTAATCAATGAATACATTTAAAAAAAAAGGTTTATGCACTAGATATTTTTCTAAAGTTATCTATATTATTATTTAATTCTTAACAAGAAGTTCCATTAAAATAATGATATGTATTTGTTAATATATTTTATTCCACATTTCCATTTTTATACATTAATAACATTCTATACTAACACCATACCACTTCGATTCATAATTGTAAGTGCAATTTAATGTTCAGTTTGAATAAACCACGCAATACAAAGATTACAATTCAGATTGCGAAGATTAGTGTTTTCTTATGGAGTTGGAAAATGAAAGAAAAATAAATTTTCTTGAATACATAAATACAAATCAAGTAAAAAATGAATATCCATTCCTTTAAAGCACTTTGAAATTTCTTTTTCTCTTGCATGAAAATTAAGATTATGTCTGAGAATTAATTAATGATCATCAAAAAAAATGCTTTTGTAATTCTGCTTAATGTATAAAGTTTTTTGTAAGAATAATAAGTTATCATCAACGATAAATTAAAAGTAAAGCTTGGAGATGCACCTTAATGATTCTAAGCATATCCCTGGCTGAAATTAAGAAATAAATAAATTTTCATGAAATTGTATTTTTTTACCTGATATTTGTCTCAAGAGGTATATTAAAAAAAGCAATTTTTCATTTTTTGCTTTGATAGTGTGTTTTTCGTAAAACATTTTAGAACCGGACTCTAATCAATAGAAATTTTGTTAGAATTTTAAAACTATATAAAAAATAGATCTATTATCTTATGTCATATCAAATTATTATTGAATTAAAAAAAAATAGTTCAATGATTTAAATTCTTAATGAATTTTAATTATATGCTCAATATTGTCATCAATATGTAACAGCACAGAAATTGAAATAAAATATGAAAGCAGACAATTAAGAAACACTTTTTAAATTATTCTTGTAAATATACATTCTATTTTTTACTCCTTAGGAAATTCTTATCTGATACATACGTTAAGTCGTCAAGTGATGTAGTGGTTTGTGCTAAAATTCCTTTTTCAAAAACCTTTTAAGAAACTACGGAATTCCTTAGAAATAATAATATTATCACTTCACAAAAATACGACGCTCTATCATAGATAAATCATGACATATTTTTTTCTTGTTCTCAATAACAATTGTTATTGTTCTCAAAAATTACACTGTTGCCAATGTTAATTACAAGAAGAATAAACCAGATGATTCTGCCATAAAAACCAACTATTAAATTAAATATTAAAATAAAAGGGCAAACGATAAATTATTAAAATAGACAATAACAATCTGTTGGGATATCGAAATGAGACAGACGATAAAATATTAAATTAAATGCATCTTAGCAATGTGAATATATCTTAAGCTCACTGAATGTAATTATTATTATCAGAATGTATTTTAATCCAGGTGCCTTCGACTTGGGTAGTTGGTCACAGGTCAACTCAGAACTTTCGTTCCTCCTGAGTCAATATTTGAGTACCAAGTTCGCTTGAGAAGTAAACTAGGAATCCAGCAACGAGCTAGCCACTTGGCTTGGAATCTAGATGGTAATTAGCGCCTGAAACCCAAAAAACCTGATTGATAGACACTACCTGATTAGACTTCTTAGGCCCGAGAGGACTTTAACTTAATATAGGTAAAACATAAATTCAGTGTTTACTACTTTAATAAAATTTCAATATGTTATCTTTCCATTAAATAATAAATAACGTACTTTGTTCTTCTAAAGCATAATTAGAGACTTATTTTTTCTTCGTTTGATACTTTACTCCCTTTATTCAATTCATTATATTTAAGTGTGTTAAAAGAAAAACATCACACACACACAAGAATATATAAACATATATATACATAATATATGTAAGTATTGCACAGTGTGCTCACAATGATGTAAGTATTGCACAG
>BMAW01063860.1:119303-168146 GCA_019974015.1 Nephila pilipes | reverse complement strand
ATGTAAGTATTGCACAGTGTGCTCACAATGATGTAAGTATTGCACAGTGTGCTCACAATGATATAAGTATTGCACAGCTATTTTCTATCAATTATGAATAAGCATCAAGAAGAGATAAGCAATTAGAAGTTAAAAGCCTTCTGCATAAACACCATTTTCCACTTCATGTGCATTCATAAAGCAGATGTGAACCATTTAATAGATGAGTTCGAAAACCAATTCTGAATATTCATTGTATTGTTCTGCAAACCATTGCAGCTATATGAAGGTTTGACTTATTGCGACTTGAATTAGAATTCAGACTCTGAATATTCAATGCCCATTGTATCCATAGGAAGATTTCGCAATAGACTTAATAATATTATGGACAGATAATGCTATTATAAAGACAGCAATACATATGATATGAGCTGCTCGTGCTCTATCGTCAGATACATTACTGTTTATTCAGAGAAATTGAGCTCTTGTTAATATTTTCTTTCATATTGTCACTAATTCACAAAATTTATGAATATTTTATAATATTTGTAACATATCAAGGGATACTTAATACTGTTAGGGCTTGTATATGTATATAATATTCTCAAAAATAAACAATAATAAACCTTTATTTACTGAACAGAAAAATTCGCTTAAAAACTTTCTCAAAATATCGTTTGGAGGGAGATTTGTTTTATTTTTTCATACAATTGTTATGAATTATATTTTTTCAATGAAATCGTATGCTAATTGTTTCATAATTATTAAGCCAATAGCTCGTACTTAAGTGGTAATAATTTAAGTAATAGTTGAAAAAATAACCCTTTTTTATTCCAAATAAGTTATTTCCTTTATATTTAAATCATTAAACTATCTTTGATAGTAAAGATGAAATATTTAAAACAGTTTTATATTTTTGTGTACTTATGGCTTGGATAAAAATATAATTATATCTGCTTACAAGCTTATTTGTAATTGTACACTAGCAAGACTTACATTAATTGCAAAATGACTTAATTAAACTATTTACTTCAACAAATTTTTATTGTATCCAGTGACATGTGCTGGATATATTCTATTAGTATTGTATTCCGGACTGCATTCAAAAATATGCTCAAAAACAAATGATAAACAAACATTTATGTTCTAAATGAAGTTCCAATTAACAATTTTCTCAAAATATCGTTTGGTAGTAGATCAATTTATATTTTTCAAACGATTTTTATTAATTATGTTTGTTTGAATAAAATCGGTTGCAATCTAATATATTTTTCCTTTACTATAATGAGTTCAAAAAATTGTTAAGAATTGTATTCCCTCAATTGAAATTCTAGTATATAGTTTCTTGTTTTATTTTCGGATTAAACATCTTACGGTAGTCAATCTTAGTTATGATATAGCCTTAGTTCTTTTGCGAAATTGATGACGTTATTCATGAAGTCATTGGATTTGGTATAGATTTAAGATAACTCCCGCAACAATTGGACACTTTTGTTGTACGGTTCGCCAGAACTGGTATATTTTAATACTTGTGATATTACTTTAAATCATAAAGTTAATAATCCCCCTGTACAAATTGAATTTCAATAACAGTATTTTAGTCTCACAGTCCATTTGAATAATTTTGCAACAATTGTTTTAAAAAAATAAAAAAATAAAAAATGTTCTTACTCTTTTTAGGAGTACATACCCATTTACTTAATTAATATTATGATATTTGGAAAACAAATACTGGGTACTTCCCCGTTATAGCGACGTTCAACGATAAATCGCTAAGGTAGATTGCATTACATGGTAGAGTTCACGAATTTGGTGATGTCCCTTGACGTGGAAGTGATTTAATAGAGGTTGTTATAAAAGGGAAGTACCAAATACTGTTACGTAGCAAAATTTGCTCTTATTTTTAGGTATTCCATTTCGTTATAATTTTAGTCTGTTCTATTCAATTTATTTCTCACGACGAACGCGCTTTAATTTACAGAATTTCATTTAAAACTAGAACAAATAATTGAAATGAAGTTCATTTTCTCGTTTAATATTTAAAGGTTTTCTTTGGCACCTTCCAAATCAGAGCTTGATACATGGAACATCTGAAAAGAAATATCACCAACCACTATTAAGATTCCCGTCTTTCCGCCATTTTGATTTCGTGGACGAAATATTAATTCTATGGAATTTCCACTAATGTCCTCTATCTAAACTGTTTTACCTATTTGAATGCAAAAAAATACATTCGAAAGAGCGACACATCATAAAGGATTTTTTTCCTGGGTAGTTACATCCCCCCTCCTTGATTTTTTAAAATACTTTAAGATATTCCTTGAAGGCCAGAAAACCCACAAACGAATCCTTAAAATAGGTAAAATATTTTTAAAAATTGAAGGGAAAATATAATTCCTTAACGGAATTTCATTATTTTTTTGCTCTTTCGAATACCCATTTTTGTATTCAAATAAATAAAATAGTATAGATTTCAGGACGGTACTAGAAATTCCATAGGATTACAAATACGTTCACGAAATCAATATGGCTGGTAGACGAGCGTTTTGAGTCTTTGTGACACATATTTAACTCTGAATATTATGACTAAGACATATGATGATATCTATTTTCATGAATTATTTAGCAGAATCTTGCATAATTTTACCCTCTTCTTATTAGTTATTAAATCATTCAACTTACCTTAAGTTGAAACATGCTTTTATTTTATCTTTGAAGTTAAATGTTTGTGAGATTTCATTCATGTTAATAAAATAACAATTTAATTTTATGATTCACCTTATACGAGTCTGGTTTCGCAAGAACTCTTGGATCATACATCTTAAATAAGATCAAGCTCCAAAGCATTTTTAAATTAATCGTTACGGATAAACCTATTAAAATAAAATTAATGATTACTTTTCCATTTCGCCGGCACAGGCAATAAGGTCGCCAAAAATGATACAACCGACGCCAAACGAAATACATTTTTTTTACATATGTACTGAGTGTTGTCGCCAATAAAATTTACTTGGTGTGATTAGCGCCGGCAAAATGGAAAAGTGGCAATAAATGATATATACGAAGGAGGCTCATAAAATACACTCATAGTGAATGAAAAAAGAAGTATTAGAAATAGGAAATGAGGAAGGTTAACTCATTGTAGTGTATTCGATTGATCCTTTCTCATATTTCTGAGAATTATATGAATAAGACGCCCTCCATTCCAAAAACTCTTCGCCATCACTTTTCCGACTGTCTTCGCCTTATTTAGATTAGATTCACTGAAAGAAACACATTGTCTAGCTTGTTGCTTGGCTTCCAGTGTATAATGAGGAATTCAAGTCTCTTCGACGGTAATACAAAATGGGGGGGCGAACTCGAAACCACCGCATTGGACATTTGATTTAGCAGAAATTAGCTACCAAATCAATTACCGATACTAATTTTTTCAATCATGGCTATAAAATAGTACTAATTATTTGGGTAAATATTATTTATTTTACGTTCAATGAAAGAAAGATAATAGTTACATCAGGAAACTTGTAGCAGATGCCACTTGCGTCTTTTCACTATCTTAACTAAATAAGAAGAGAGAAAAAAACCTGTTTGGAATTCAAATGCAAGGATTATTCAAATTACATGGTATTGTATTTAGGGATCCTTAGGTATTTTATATGGAAACTAAGAGGCTATTAGGAATTATCCTTACTGCTTTGAGGCATGAGAACAGTTGACTGAAGAGAATAAGAAATTAAATGATTGAATAAATGAAAGGATTAAGTGAAATTGTATCAGGAAATAAAGATGAACTCCTAACCGTGATAGCTAAAGTAAAGGATCAATTAGAAAATGAAATTAAAATGAAATCATTACATTACACACACGCGCGCGCACACACACACACACACATATATATATATATATATACCGTTGTCGTTGCCATCCAACGTGTTTGAAAATTATTATGTGGTGTTGCCAATTAATTCTGTTTATTTCTTTTATTTAATTTTAAATGTTTAAATAGTAAAGCTCATTAATAAATGTTGTTAATACATTTTCTTCTCATTGTCCTGAGTTTAAATATTCCTTACACATTAAATGCATCACATTATAGATTATTTCTGATTTAATTAGTTTATAAAATACTATAGCTCAAAAATTTATTTAAAAAAATTTCTAAAAATTGCTGATATTTCCATCTATTTTTGACATTCGAAAGTTACGTCGAAAATCGTATTCGCAACATTAATTACCTCTTCAAAAATCATCAATTATTCGGCCGTGGCAGCACGTTTACGAAATAAATTAACTACTATAATATAAATGCACTGCTAATAATTCGAAATGCGATCATCAATCAATAGAATAAAACGTGCCCATCGCGCATATTTGCTAGAGAAGGTATTCTAAACTTTATTTAATGCATAGAGTAGGATTCCACACGTCTCGATTAATGTTCTTGGAATAAGTAGTTCTTGGAGTGAGGAGATTTAATCCCTTTTAACGTGATTATGCTGCCGCGGAAAACTCTGAAAACTGTTTCGAAATTGGTATTGTACTCGTTACTGGCCATCCGTGAAGAAAGGTGAAGAATATTTTGGAAATTTATTTAGTACCATCCGACTACTTTTTCAAATCTATTTCTTGGAAATTCTTTGTTGCAATATATTCGAGATTTTTGTGTTCGTGCTATACGTAGATAAACTTGCGTAATTATTGTATATTATGTGCATAATAAATAATTCGAAAATAAAGTACTTAATGCGAGCCACATTTGGCGATTTCTTGGTTGGATAATGATTCTTCATGTCATATTTTTATGCTTACCCTCGCAGCATTAGATTTTCTGACAACCCTTAGATAAATTTGGAGACTTATTTTAATAGTTGCTGAAAACTGCCAAAATCGCTAACATGTATCGTTTACAACATTTTAACCAAATTTAATTAAAACATTGTTTGGGTGTGATTTAAAATTAGATCTTTTATTTATATTTCAATTGTTGTTATTCTTTAATTATTTGTTTATTATTTTATGTATTTATTAACTTATTTATCATTTTTTGTTTATTTTTTAAATATTTATTTTATTATTATTGTTTGGTTTATTTGTGTGTGTATATTCGCAGTTTTAATCTGTGTGTGAGACACATATCTACCATATTATTTTACCATACTTTGTTTGCTGTTTGAAACTCTTCAATCAAAGTTTTCAGAGTTCTGAATTTATTCTATTAAATAAAATATATCAATAATACAAGATTGTAAATTACATGTTTTCAAAGAGAACGACTTAGCATGTGCTGGTTGAGAATGACCGGAAAATATGTACATAATTTCATTAAAAATGTCATAAAATAACATTTCTCCCTGTTAAAATTTTCAGTTATTAAAGGCAAAAGTATCAATATAAAATTATTGATATTATATGTGAATATAATATAAAAACACATAGAGAAGAGTACTATCAAAACAACATATTGTAAAATCAAAGAAAATACCTCAAACTAGAAATCAAAATTTATGAGATACTAATACAAATAACACACTATTTATATAATGTTACTTATAATCACAATAAGTTACTAAATCAAAAATTAATAGCAAGAAACTAATTTTAAAAAAAAAAATTTATGAATAAAATAAAAATGCATTGAAACGATATATGGATCCAAAGACGAAAACACGATTAAAAGGCAAATGAAAGAAAAAGACTGAAATGCGAAAAATTTAGGAAAATAATTACATTAAACAATCTACTTAGAACAAAATTAAATTGGTAAAGAATCGTAATGAGTGATTCAATTAGGTCAAAAAGAAAGAATTTTGAGAGATTAAAAAAAACATGTAGAATTTAGCTCATTGAGCTATCACAGTCCTATCAATCTTAAAATATTATTAAATTGACAATGAAAAAGAGATTCATTAAAAATGATGGGAAAGTTCTCAATTTTTTGCATTCAGTTTGATACAATTCAGTTAATGATTAATTATTAAGTCCCATTATATTTTATCATTGAATCTTTCCTGATGAGATTCATTGGTTCTTATTCTTATATACAACATAAACTGATGAAATTATTCGGCTTGATTGACAGTTTAGTGATGTCTCACTTAGACGAAACAAGAGGCTGTTGGTGATGGACCTTGTAAATTTCAACCACGTTCAAGTAAGAATGGCGATTCTGAAACAAGCACTCCACTCTCCTTAGTTACCAACCCCGCCAAAGGGAGGACTCTGAGTGTTGACAGTGTATCAGCTCGAAAGCGCATCAGTCAAAATATACGACTTTAATTTGTGGAAGAGAGAGAAGAAAACTTTATAGTTTCTCTTCATTTCTATCTATCACCTGTGTAAACTCATTTTCTGTTCATTAACAACTGTATAAAGTACACTTTTATTTAGGTCATTTACTTTAGTATGGTTTTATTCAGTTTTATAAGTTCTGTTTCTTCCAATTTGCATATACTCATTTCTCTCAACTTTTAACGCAAATTTGATTAAGAATGAAATGAGCCACGTCGTTTAGTTTTATATGTAATGCTGTTCTTTGATGCAACTTAGTGGTAAAGGCCACAGGATCGCGGCCAGCGATCTGTTCGTCGAGTAGTTGGTTCGAGTCCAGATGTCACGAAAGATCCAAGGGGCTGATGGACGTTCAATCTGGTTAAGGCCCCAAGTGCTCCGGTTGGCAGGTTGCGGAAGTTTGGAGAGGGAGGTGCCAGCTCAAATGCCACTCGACCGAGGTTCAAAATTACGAGACCAATGCTTTAGATATAGTCTAGTTTTTATTAATATCGCACTAGAAGCAACACGAGGGCTATTAGCGACGGACCTCGTAATTTTGAACCTCGGTCCAGTGACGAGGGCGACACCTGAGCTGGTACCCCCACCTCTCAAAACTTCTGCATCTTGTCAACGGGAAGACTTTGGGCACCGACAGATTTAACGTGCATCAGTCCCTGCTACACGGCTGGTCTTTGGTGGCCAAGGATCGAACCCGCGACTGAACGAAAACCGCCGGCCACGAATTCGAAACCATAACCACTAGGCTACCGCGGCCACACGAGATCAATGCACCATAGCCTTTGTGTTGCTTCTAAGAGCGACTTTCGTAAACGATAACAAAGATTCAGTTGAGATGGGTGTTTACTCTATACCTATGAAAGACAGAATGGAAAAGTTGAAAAAAGCTTATTATTTTTTTATTATTATTAAATATGAAGGAGAAAAATATTTAAATGATTTATAACAAACATTTAACTCGGATTGTAAAATAAAGACACGTTCTAACGCTCAGTCGTTTCTTACGTGCATTTCCCTTTAATTACTTCAGACATTTTATTACGATGTTTGATTCAAGAATATCGCTTTGAGAAAGAATCGTGCTATATGTTAATGAGTTTTATTTTATTAGATGAGGTGTAGAGCTTAGGAGAAAGAGATAGAGGAATTAAAGAAATTCATAGGAAGATTATATTAGTTCGAGTAACTATTAGGTGATATACTAATCGTGCATATCTTACTCGGATCCTGTCACCAGAAGTCTATTTGATTCGTATCCAGTTGTTTGAAATCATCTCTTTAGGGTCCCCACATAAGTAGAATTATTCATCATAATAATTGTTCAAGGACACGATGAGTTAGCTCCCTCCCCAATTTTCATTCACATTGATGTTGCTTATTCAAAGTGAGAATAAACTACTTTAAAATTATTGGGTGATTATTAACACGCCACCCTGTCTCGCAATCACAACGATGACAATTCCTTATTATGTGTAACATTTTTAAAACTGTAAAAAATGCAGGGTTACATGATTGACAAAATATGCTGAGAATCTATAAAGATCATGTAAATTTCTTATGAACAGATGGTTTGCCATAAATTTAACGGATATTTTGTTAAACTTCAAGGTTTTTATTAAGGTAATAGAATTAAACGTTAAAAAAATAACAAGATTACATTGCTGTGCCGGTGCGATATAATATTCCAAGCACATAAAAAAGGTGCTTTTTGTGAAAAACTTGAGAAAGAATAAACAAATTCGCCCTTTGGAACAAAAAAAAAGTCTAGAATTTCAAACAATGAGGAAAAAAAAAGAATAGAACGCAATCAATTTTAGGTGAAAGACGATATCATAGAACTGTGTTCGAACTTAATTAAAAAGTTCTAAAAGGGCAATTGGGAAAAAAAGAGGTGATTTTTCTTCCTTTTTATTCCCGGTAAAGCGAAAGAAAATATTTCTTTGATTAATTTGCCCGAAATAAACTGAGAAGCTTGAGGTGAAATAAAAAGTTGCTTTTAAAGTTTTCAAGGAAAGTTTCTTTATACTAAGTCTTATTGAAAAGATTACTTACTAGATTAATTTATTAAGCAAATACATTCCATTGACGTTTTCTTTAATGCAAATAATAATTGATTAAATTTAATAAGTCAATATTTATAATTTTGTTTGTGTTTTTTCCCTCAATGAATAGGAAAATGAACATTGAGCAACAATTACTCTTATAATAAGTTGCATGTATAGACTATTGAAAATAATAACGCATAATCATTCTATAATTGTACTTTCAAATTTTTATATTGGATCTTGTCAGATATAGTTGTAATATAAAAAGAAACTAAAATTAAAACATTTTTTGTACATACCCATCATTAATCAATCGAATAACTTCGTTACTACATCAAGTTTCATTATGTAAAAGTATATTATTACATTTAAAACACTTCCGGATCTTCAATCATTCGAATCAGGATAGAATTAAGATAAAAATTGTTCCATGCAAAGTTTTTCAAAGAACAAATTTAGCCATCAAAAATGATAATTTCTTAATAATTATTCAGTTAAGTATTAGAATTAAAGCAAAATATAATACGACTACGTAATTGATTAGAGATCACCCAGAAAATACAGTCCTATTAAAAATTATTTAGGTTTTATTAACGCCGCTCTAGAAGCAACACGAAGGCTATTGGCGACGGACCTCGTAATTTTGAACCACGGTCAAGTGACGAGGACGACACCTGACTGGCAGCCCCCCTCTCCTAACATCCACCCACGCCAACGGGAGGACTTTGGGCCCCGAACAGATTTAACGTGCATCAGCTACACGGTGGGCCCTTGCCGGCCAAGGATCGAACCCGCGACTGAACGAAAACCGCCGGCCGCGTGTCCACGACCTTGATCACTAGGCTACCGCGGCCCTATTCGAAATGAATCATCCAATTTCAAAATGCCATATTTTCATAAATAAACGACTCAGAATAAAATGTAATACATGAATGTAAAGCGAAAATATAGAAATTTTTTTTACAAGTGTTCGAAATAACTTTTTTTATTTACACGTATAATGTCAATCCGTTATGTAATTTCTGCCCAACACGTTGTTAAGTGTTGCACAGCAGCAAAAATCCGTTGCTTAAGTTGACATAAATGTATGGGTAATGGTAGTGCATTTCCTTTCTTTGCTGGGATTTGATCACTCCTTTTACACTCGTTTAGACAACTCTTTGCTGGGATTTCTTTAGGACTCTAATCTTTCTGGGATTCTAAGCTTTCTTTGTTTGGATTTGACCACTCATTTTACACTCGTTAAGGCTTCTGCGGAAATACTTTTTCTCTCCGATTCTTAAAAGTTTTTTTAGCCCTATTTTAATGATTCTTTTGCGAGTTTTTCGGTTTTTAAATATTTTTTTTAAAAAAACCAGAGATTAAAGTAATTCCATAGCACCCTTCATTAATGTGTTCTCTTTCAGATGCATTTTATTACATTCATATAGATCAAACAGTAAATATGTGAGAATTAAAGTCGAAATTTTATTGGATTAACATTACGTCCACGAAATCAAAATGGCGGGTAGACAAGAGCCTTAAAATAGTTACCATTTCTTCGTTTTATAACTTCCATTCAATCTTTTCATCACTAACTTCGTATTAAGACTTCCGTCTACCATAGTGATAAAAGAATAATCATATAGAATTCCTATGATCATTCGTCATCAAAGCTTTGCTATTTTATTTATTTGAATGTAAAAAAGGGTATTTGAAAGGATAAAAAATAATGACGTTTTTTGCGGAGTTACAATTTTCCTCCGATTATCAAAAATATTTTTACCCTTCTTTTAATGTTTCGTTTGTGGGTTTTCAGGTCTTCAAAAATATTCTAAATTATTTTTGAAAGTTGGAAGGAAAACGTAAATCTACTGAAACCTTGATTATTTTTTAGTCTTTCGGATGCATTCAATAGATAAAGTAGCAAATATTTTTACATTGAAATAGATAAAGTAGCAAATATTTGAGAACGTAGTAAGAATTCCATAAGATTAATATTATGTTCACCAAATCAAAATGGCCGATAGATGGATGCCTTAAGGCTCCCGTCTACCCGCCATTTTGATTTCATCAGCTTAATGTTAATCTTATGGAATTTTGACTTTAATTCTCCCATCTTTACTATTAGATCTATTTGAAAGCAATAAAGTGCTTCTGAAAGAGCAAAAAATAATGAACGCTTCTGTGGAATTACTTTTTTCCTCCGATTTTTAAAAATATTTGAAAATATTCTTTGAAGATCGGAAAACTCAAAAACGAATCATTAAAATAAGAATAAAAATATTTTTAAAAATCTTAGAAAAAATGTAATTCCACAGATGTATTCATTATTTTTTGCTCTTTCAGGTGCATTTTATTGCATTCAAATAGATCAAATAGTAAAGATGGGAGAATTAAAGTCAGAATTCCATAGGATTAACATTAAACTAACGAAATCAAAATGGCGTGTAGACAGGAGCCTTAAGTTCTCTTCACTGCTTATAAATTCACTTCAACAAACCAATTAAATACACTTCGTAACTCTAATCTAATATACTTAAATCAAGTTTTATTCATTTTGGGTATATATCATATTAATGTCCTCAAAAGGTTACTTGAAGGGAAGTTGACTATTTTAATAATTTGTGAAAATACTTTTAAGGCATACTACTGAAACTAGAGCTCGTAGTAGCAACTCGTACAGCAATTAGTTCTTTGAAACCTAATATATAGGGAGATGTTTAGTAATTAACACATAATTAGTAACTTAGTACCATAATAATATCAAACCTATACTTAGAGTACAATGACTTTCGTAGGAATTGAAAGTTTTACAGATAATTTAAGGGAAAATTGAGTAAATCCATTCAATCAATAAAAAGAGAAATATTTTTCATAGGACTATTACTGAAATCCTTTAACGAGATAAACTCTTTTCTCAAAAATTTTGTTCAATATAAAATCCAATATTTAAATGAAGATTTTCTTCCAAATGAAGTGCATTTTCGCTTCAGTAAACTATTGAATTTTATTGATCCTTTTTCAAGTAGATAAATTTTTCGCCTCAATAAATAATTGAATTTATTGATGTTCTTTAAGTAAAGGAAGGCTTCTGAAGGAAGTTTTCCATAGGCAATACTTAAAACTTTCTTAAATTCTCATACAAATAATTACAACCAAACTAGAATAAGAAATGTATAGTGTTAATTTAAATTCATCCCCTTTATTTTGCTTTTTGACATGATTAGTAAAATATGTCACGTTGATTTAAAGGATGTTTTTAATCAAACCTTTTTTTTGTAGTTTTAATGGTTAATTAACATTTTATTTTTTGACGTTTATCGTTTGATTTCCGTCACATTTTCTTGAAGATAATTTTTGCGCTAGTTACATTTACATTCTTCGCTTAGTTAATTTATTTTTATTTATTTGTTTATTCTGACTATGAAATCAATTTATATTTCAAGTTTGAGGATCTGCGAACTATCCATAATAATAAAACTGGTATAATCGGACTTTAATAAAATTTATCTTAAGAAATATTTAGGTATCTTTATTACAAACGATTAGTATTAAAGGAACTTCATTTAATAATTAAACCCTAAAAATTAGATGAATAGATGTAAACATGAATATAATGGATGGTTTCCCTTTTATCGTCAATAAAAGGTTTCAAATAAATATAAACGGAAATTACCAATACGTATTCATTTCTCAAATTTAGAATTGTTTAATTATACGAAAAAATTATGTTTCATCAAGAAAACATATTAATGACGTGAAGGGTAAAATAAGGTAGTACTCGTGTTAGCTCTGAAAAACAGCGTAGAAAGAAGTGATAGGGAGCACCCCTTGTTCATTGCTCAAATGGGGTTTTTTTACCACTGCAAATCGCAGTTTTCGCGCACTGTGCGCCGAAATTAACGTCAACTTAATCCCAGGATAATGCACCCAGCTTTTAGAGGGTTTTATCCTTTTCTGGGAGCTTTTCTGAGATTTGGCGTAATTCTTGTCTTAGCTTAAAAAGCCAAGCGCGCCAATAGTTGGATACTTAAACACGTGAAAAATTCCGATGCTTGTCACATAAAGTTTACCACTTAATTAAGTGGAACTCTAGCATTAAATTAGGGGAGGAAATTCTAATTTACACTTCTATAATGCGCCCAGTTTTAACTTATGTGTGTCTAATGTGGTCCAACGCTGCTAAAATTAACATTCAAATTCTTGAAAATACTCAAAGTTCCACAAAGAAAATGATTACAAAAGTCAAGTGGTTTATGCAAAATAAGGAAATCCTCAGAGTACTCAAGTTAACTTCCTTTTGAAAACATATTTTAAGGTTATCCATAAATTTCTTTAACACTCTTAATGAGATCACCAAGATCAACTTTGAAAATCTCAAAAATTATCCACTCTATCATAAAAATAAATGACCGAGACAAATCCTATTGAACTTTTATGACCCCTCCCCTTAATAATATTTTCCTTTCTTATTTATTTCTGGATTTCTGCGAAAAAAGAACTTAAAATTGTTTCTTTTTATTCTTAAATTCTACTTTTCTTGAGCTAAAATTTCAGCTTTTGTGCTTAAACTTAATCCAACCCAAGTCAGACATGCTCCATCCACTTAACTTATACCAAATTAAGTAACATCAATGACAGCCAATAGCAATCGCTTAAGCCACGCCCGTGCATCCTATAGGAATACAGCTATTCATCACTGGACTTCCACTCAAAATTTCTCTGAGAGCTTCCAGCAGCCATTTGTACCTACTTCTCCAGCAGCCATTTGTACCTACTTCTCCAGCAGCCAATAGCAGCACAGCATTTCTCCAGCACTATCCAATAACAATACAGCCTTTCAGAACACTTGTCACCACAGGTTAAATTCCATTTTCTCCAATCATCAGCACAGTTTTCTAAAATTCGGGCTAGAAAATCTCTCCACGCTCGAAGCATCTTTAGAAATCATTGTCAACGTTGGCAGACACTTTTTTTACTTTTCCATCCTCTCTTACGATAGAATCATTCTCTCTACGACATTACCTTCTAGGTTTACCCGGAGCAAGACTCAAGGAAGCCAAGCTTTTCACTCCGACGTCCTTAGGTTTGTTTCCCAGATGAAATGGTTAGAATATTATGTAGGATAATTAAATATAAATGAATAATAATAAATTCACACACACATTCCTATTACATTTAATCAAGCTATCCCTTGATTGTCTGATCTCTCTCTTAAAAATCGAACTTCCACTAATACGATTGCTGACCTGTAATTAAAGAAGTATTAAAATCTAAAGATTCATCAAAACTAAATCTTACACGTTTAGTTAATCTGAGAAAGAGGGCACTAATAAGTGGAATTGAAACAAATAATCTTGAATGCTTTGGTTCATTAGTATATTATTGCCTATGTTCATTCAGAAGTGCATTTATAAGTATCAAAGCTACCTTCCACTAAGTGGTAACTAATACTTAGTGGTCCTGGTTTCAAATTAGCAGCCAGTGCTGTTCAGTTCACGAGTTCGAGCCCTGATGCCTTTGAAAGCCCGTCTTGTAGTAGGGCTGATACGGTTAAATTTTTCTAGACTCCAAGTCCTTCTGTTGGTGTAGAGTGGAAGTCTTAAGAGGTAGGTGTCCGCACTAGAGTTGTCCTCATCACTTGAACAAGTTTGAAAATTACAAGGTCTGTGACATTGGGCTTTTCTCGGATTCTCTTCACTAACCTTGGTGACTTTTAATTGAGATTGATTGCTTTTGCTAAACAACCTTTGCCCAACCAGAAATGGGGCATGATTATGTAAAGCAAGTAGAAAGGAAGTGAAGAGGGTGAGTTAGGAAATTTATAAACTCCGACTGAAAGTAACGAGTGAGAGGCTGAAGGAGAAGTGAAGCTGAAGCTGAAGTTATAGATAAGCAGAAGGAGGAGTGGAATGAGAGGTTGAATTAGAGGATTAAATTAAAGGTTATTGCAAGAAGTTTAATTACCGCTGTTTTCAACAGTTGATCCAGAGTCTGAGTTGCAGTCGAGGAAGGATTAGTGGTAAGAGTCTGTTAGATTACTAATGGTGGGTTGAATTGAGGTAAATAGAAATATTCCCCGGGAGAGCATAGTGAGTTGTTGTCATAGTAAATATATGTTAATAAATTCCGTAAAGATTGCTCTTGTGTATCTTTGATTATTGTGTCGTAGTGTTTAATAATTGAATCTAGTGATATGACAAGATGAAGCTCGGATCGGGCGGGCGTCACAGGTCTATTGCCAATAATCCTCATGTTGCTTTTGAGAGTGACGTTAATAAATAATCAATCAAAACTTGGATTATATGTGCTATACTCTATGTAAACCCTATTCTTCGTTACATAATTCTACTGCCTCTCTCAATCTATATACGCAAAATAATTATTGATCTCCAATAGAAGACACGCAAGAGTGAGATAAATACTGTATTAATAATCACTGGAGAATAAATAAAGTCACTCTCCCTCAAATCCCATTTAATTCGTCAATTCTAGATTATGTTCTAATAATGTAATCTGAGTTTAGCTAATCACTCGTTCTCATTCAAACACTTCTCTCTAGCAATTGGTTCTTACCTTGGCATTTTAAATAGAATCCAGAAAGCTAATTGAGATGCTTCAGTTCAAATTATAAATATCTATCAGACGGTCTCTCGTTATCTTCAATCTACCTTTTATTCGTTAATTCTATTTCATTTATATATTGCCATGGAAGCCTGGTGTTCATGGTTCGTTTCCATCGAGTCGTGGGTTTTAGCCTTGATGCCACTAAAGACCCGCCGAGTATCCGGGGCTGATACACGTTAAATCTGTCAAGGCTAAAGTCCTCCTGTTGGAGTGTTGTGGAAGTTAGGAGAGGGGGTGCCCCTCAGGTGTTATTCTCATCACTTGACTGAGGTTCAAAATTTCGAGTTTCGTCGCCAGTAGCCCTCGTGTTGCTTCTAATGCGACATGATTAAAATCAATCATTTATATATATATATATATATATATATGATTAACTCTATTTAATTCACTAATATCTCCATTTAATTTACATAATCCCTTTATTATTTCAGTTGGAAAGAAATTGTAATTCTATACAATTCATATAACTATAAAGTCCCCCAAGATCAGTGAAGAGAAAATCATGAATAGCCCCTAGAAGTCTCGACTTTCCCATCCATTCGCCACTTATAACCATCTACAAAAAAGACCCAAAAAGTAATCGAATGGTCTGGTGTCGCAATGTGGTGGTTTAAGTGGGTTTCTTTTAAAGATTTTCTTCGTATATTGTATGTGTTGTAGGAGAAGAAAGAACTTTTTTTCACAGAAACTATTTTTTACGTATGTACGGGGCTTGTCCAATAACTATTAAGACTGATTTTTTCCTTCCGAATAGAAGAGGTGAAGGATGATGGTTTCTTTGTTTGGTATGGGTGGCAAGGAGGGGGTGATGGGAGCTATGAGAACCGTTCAGATGCCACTGAACCGTTAGAGCGCGCAGATATCGTCTAAACTGAAAGCGTGATTAGTGCTTGAGTTGAGCGTGAAAATGCACTTTTAAAGCATAAATGCAATGTTCTGCCGTCAAATTCTGCATGATACGAGCACTGAACTATAGAGATTTTCGATAAGATCCATGAGGCTGACAAGGAGGAAGTCATGTCAAAAACAAAAAAAAAAAATTCGTGCCTCTTAAACACTTTGGGACCATACATTTGATGGTCCCAAAGTGTTTAAGAGGCTCGAAAAGATCCAAAGATGGTAGGGAAGACTTCTAAAATGAATAATACGCAGGTCTAATGACACTGAGACGAACTGATGAATACTCGACCAAAATTCGGCACTTTTTGAACTGTGACTTCCAATTAAGTGTTCGCTTGATAGCAGATGGGTAAAATTTAACGAAATCCAGAGTGCATTCTTTTGTGACCAATATTTTGCAAATGCGGAAGGAGTACTCAAAATTATTAATTTTACGCAACTTAATTTTATGCTGTACTTTTTGTGTACAGTAAATAAAGTACATTTTGTGTATTCCTCACTTATACATAGACTATATTTGCACGCCATAGACCACGAATTATGATGTTTTATGCACCGTTTTTATAATCCTTTTAATGAAAACAATGTTGGATAAAATACAAATTCCTTTGTGCGACTGATTAGTGGGAGCTCAGTCATGAATATGAAAGACCCTTTACCCCTCTAGGGCTTGTTTTCTTTAGGTAAGGCATGTAATGACCTCGAGGCATTCTAGTGATTTTTTTTAATTTCCATGGGGTTTACTGTCTTTACTAAACACGGATGATGCATCCTCGGGATACCCTAGGACTACTTCCCTATTTTCAGACCTTCTCCTTACAAACTAATTTTTATCTTTTTTTCTGTTTCTTCAAATGTCTTCATCGCAGCTAGACCTTATTTGATGCAGGATAGCCATATCTGGTTCTTGTACCTTCCACCTCCATCATCAGTCACTCATTAGACCATCTACATATACAATTTTATTATTTAACTAAAATTACAAACGGTTTAACTTTAAAAATTTAATTTCTCAGATTTCTTTTAAGACAACTTAATTTTAAAAATTTTAAAACCTTAAAAACCTCTAACTTAAAACTTCATTAATTGTCCTTGCCTCATTCGGTGTGATATAAAATTTAATGAGAAAGATAATAAAATTCTAAATCACACTGAGTGTACCTATGTAATGTAGCAGCAATTATTATAATGAGGTACGTTTCTAATTGCCCTATTCAGCAAATTTACAATTATATTATTTTAATAAAGTTTATGTTCAAAACATTCTTGTCACACATAATTCCTGTAACAGTAATGCAAATCTAACATTTACTTAGAGCGTATGTCCAAGTTCAATAATATATTGATTTGGTTTGGCTTTTATTAACGTCACACTGGAAGCTACACGAGGACTGTTGGAGACGGACCTAATAATTTTGAATCTCCGTCAAGTGATAAGTACGACACCTGAGTTGGCACCCCTCCTTTCCTAACCACACCTATGGGAGCACTTTGAGACAAGATAGATTTAGCGTGCATCAGCCCCGGCTACACGGCGGATGTTTAGTGGCATCAAGTCTCGAGCTCACGACTTGACAAAACCCACTGACCGCGAATCCTCGACCATACCCCACTAGGCTATCGCGGCCATTCAATGATTAAATTACTATTTAGGAAACGATATTTAAGTACGTCCTTAAAATTTCGAAGCTTAAAATAACTTTTAAACAAAATATGCTTCTCATAGATCTATGGGGAAAAAATGACGATTTTAAAATTATGGAAATGAATAATATTTCTAATACCATATATAAAAGCCAATTCAATAAAAATGTAACAGTGTATTCAACTTTAGCCAAATTTGCATCAAATTTATTGCTAATTTAATTTTGAAAACCTTGATGCCTCTTTGAAATATTTGGGACTATCACATTATTGTGTGAAGACATATTAAATAAATAATAATAAACTATTCTTATAAAGATTTCCCGAGATGTTTTCAGTGAAGATTTGTTTCTTTATGACTCCAATAAAGATAATACAGTATAACATTGAAATTTATCATTATTTTTTTCCATCTTAAAAATGTTATTTTAATGGTGATATTACTCTACTTACAGTAAATGGAAAATATAAACTTTTTTTGTGAGGGGAGGGGGGGGGTTCATGTTTAATTTTTAAGAAATATTTTTAACTCATAGTCATGTAAGAGCTGAAGGTTCAATAGAATCATCAGTTATTTTATGCTTTAATTATATTATTATTTAAGGTTAAGTATACAAGTTCTGGTATAAGTGTTTGAAAAAAATTAAAGCCAAATCAACTTTTATTTAACTGAAGTAAAGGCAATATATATTTTTTATTGCACTGAAATCTATAAACATAATTCTTTTAAAAGAAATATTCGAAGAAAAGATTGCATTGTTTTCTAACTATTGTTAAAGCCTGCCAGGGCATATGAAGTCCCAACAGTCGGGCCCATTTCCGTTTCTGTAGCCTTTGGGCACAGAACGCTAATTACTAACTTGAGGCCAGCCCATCTCGCTGGACCCTCAGTTACATTCTCAAGCGAACTCGGTACTCATTTATCGATACCGGAGGGATGATGGCCTGAGTCGACCTATGACAAGCTACCGAAGCCCCAAAAAATCGAACCTGCGTTGGCAGGACTCGCAGACAGACACGCTAACCACTACACTACCGCTGCCATTGGGTAAATTGGAATCTAATTAAGTTATTCAAAAGAAATATTATCTCAATCAGGCTCAAATACATTCATGGGAATACTTTTTTTTCAAAATTAATTAAATTTAAATTTGAATTTGCTCAAAAGAGGGATGAAAAACTAATACACTTACAATTTTATATTTAAATTGAACATTAATTTAAAAGCTTTTTTTTTCAATGAATCAACCTGAAGCCCTCGAGGCACACAACTAATAGTGTTTAGGAACAGCTATTACAACAGTATGTAACAAAGCTGCAACTAAAATTATCGTTAATTACACTTAATTACTGAGAAAGAGCCGCAACATTCGTACATGAAATAATATTAGTTGCGTTGAATTGACACGCAATAATCCCCTCTCACACATACACAAAAGCAATGAATATTTTATCAGTCGATAATAAAATAATACACATCACGCCTTAATCCTTCTTCTATTACCATACTCTGGGTACCTAACATTAAGCATTCCGCTTTCAAACACACGCAGCAGACAAGCAAAATTAATACGTTTATATTATGCTGCCATTAATTTGTGCAGTAATTCTGTGCCTATTAAGAATCAAGATAGTACATATTGATTTTCATTGCCTTTTTTTTGAGTGTGTTAACGAATACTCATCTGTTTGTGGCCGTGGTAGCCTAGTGGACACAGACGCGGACACGCAGTTTTCGTCGAGTTGAGAGTTCGAGCCTTGTTGCCACTAAAAACACGCCATGTAGTCGGGGTTGATGCATGTTAAATTTGTCGAGACTCAAAGTCGTCGCAGTGGGATTAGTCCAACTCAGATATTGCCTTCATCAGTCGACTGTGGTTAAAAATTACGAAGTCCGTCGCCAATAGCCCTTGTGTAGCTTCTAGTGCTACATTAATAAAAACCGAAAACGCATCTTTTTTATGTCCTCACATTCAGAATGCCTTTATTGAAATCTAGTGTCAGTAAAACTGAGTGATAAACTGCTGGCGAGCATCAGTATTTCTAAGAAAAGATTGAAGTATGTATTATCTATATTATCTTGTGATATCTGGATTAATAAAAGGAGTTTTTTGTACCAGGAAGGAGAGGGATCTATACGATGCAACGAAAAGATTAAAAAATGCAGAAGCATGAATTTGGTGTAAAGAATTTATGAGTACTCATAGTGTGCGCATCGAAACCATATTCTTTTCCAAAATTTACTTAAAATGTATTAAAATTTAATTTTAAACAGACGGATGTGGACAATTTTGTATTTCCGGCGCAAACTTCATTCGTATTATACATCACATGGTTTATCTTTGGTCTACTTCTCATAGATTTGACGCATGTTACGTCACATGACGTCATGTCCTAAATTGATATTGGTAATTTATAATTATGTTGGGTATTTCTTATTCTTTGTAGATAAATAACGACTCTTTTTCAAATGAATCATCACGAAAACTCAAGATCATTTTTGATCCACCATAGCATTACTGTGTCATAAAACGTAAAATAACCTATTTTATATTTTAAATGTGGAAGGCTATTAGTTATATAAGATAAAACGTTTCTACGAGCAGCATTAGTACCGTGATAAAAATCACAATGAGCCATATTCCATCCATGTCTTCCGAAAGTAAATTAAGTGATTTTATAATTGCTAGAAAATGACTCGAGGATGGAAATGAATTTGACATATATGGATCCGATAACAACAAAAGTTTATGGGGCTTTAGATATTTACCAATTTCTACATCAAAATGTTTGCTTAAAGTTCTCAAAGTAAATCTTAGTCTCGATAAGATTGTCAAAACTGATTGGCTCAAATATTCAAGCGGTTAGTGAAAAGTTATCAGATAGGCATAGAAGAAATTTAGTTTGTTAATTAATAATTTAGACATTTTCCTGACACTTGTGATTACTCAAATTAATTTTTCTCGAGGATATTGATTAATTAATGATATAATAATGAACAGTGTAATTAATATCTTAATAAATATATCTCAAAACTTTTCTATTTAAGATAAGAGTTGTGTCTGGGGGAAGGAAGATGATAAATTATTACATTATTAAATGTTATATAAAGCGATGAATGCTTATGTCACTGCAGATTTTTTTATCATTATTTGCTGTTTGTTATCTGTTAGCATACTTATTTTTTTTTTTTTAATCACGGTCTTCAAGAACAATTTTTTATGTGATTTTTTTACTCAGATGTGATGATGTTGAATCATAGTTATAGTATGAGGGGGTATCGCAAACGTTCCCACAACAGCTCTGCTCTATGTAGAACTCGCGTATTAAGCATTTTACGTGTTATGTAGCACAACTCCTTACGAGTTCAATAATACCCATACCATCGCCCAAGAAAAATTAGCGTGTTTGTAGTAAATTTTTTCCCTACACAGCTGTTTTACTCTTGTGACATTGGGCTATTCTCGGTTTCTCTTCACTAACCTTGGGGACTTTCAATTGAGATTGATTGCTTTCGCTAAACAACCTTTGACCAACCAAAAATGAAACGTGATACATAAAGTTAGTATGTAAAGCAGTTAGGAATGAAGTGAAGTTATTAGGTTTGGAAATATATAAACTCCGTCGGAAGGAGTACAGTATCAGAAGGAGGATCTGAGAGAGACGCCGTAGGTGAGATGAGATGAAGCTGAAGCTTTAGATAAGAGAAAGGAGGAATTAAAGTCCATAGTAGAGGGTTCGAGTAAGGATTGTTGTAGAAAGATTTGATCTAGTGTTTTCAACAGTTGTTCCAGAATCTGAGTTGCAGTCGAGGCAGGACTATTGGTAAGAGTCTGTTAGATTACTATTGGTGGGTTGAACTAAGGTATTAGAAAGCTTACCCTGGAGAGCGTAGCCATTTGTGTCATAGTAAATATATGTGAATAAATTGTTAAAAGTTGTTTTGGTGATTCTGTAATTATTTGTGTCGTAGTGTTTAATAATTGAGTCTAGTGATGGCACAAGAGGACGCCCGGGTCGGGCGGGCGTCACACTCTATACCCGATTTTTAAAATAGATTAAAATAGAGAATTGAAGTGAATAGTGCTTGATTATGAAATATTGTTTCCTGGTCATTCTCGAAGAAAAAGGCGCAAAGACTGTTGTTATATTGAAAAGAACAGTATAAAAATGACGCTTTGGGAAGAAAATAAAGTGTACGAGAGGTTTTCTCATTTCAAAAAAGCGATGTTTCGAATGATGATTAACAGCCTATTTCTAAACGTCTCCAACTGCCGGAACAGGCGAAAATGTCGAGAAAATTGGAGAACTCCTGCTTGAAAACTGATGATTAACTATTGAAGGTATGATAAGAGTTAACTGGATTATCTTGAATCTTGGCTCAGTGAATTTTAACAAACAATTTGGGGATGAAAAGGATCGCTGCCGAATTGGTGTTTCGGGTTCTGACAGACCAGCAAAAATAGTTATCTCACTGCACCCGTTTATGTCCAGCTTTGATGTAACTCTATTGCCCCACACAGCTTCCTCATTTGATCTATAGTTTGTTACTTTATAATAGGCATGTCACTCACAGGCAATTTCATTAATTTTCGTTTCTCCACCACATATTACCATGGTAACGACTAATGTACCATCGTCATTGCATTTACTTTTAACACTTCAGTAAAGACCTGAATACCTTGGCGTTTGAAAGTGCTTTATGTTAAATGTGAAGTCTATTTTAAATGTTTATGAATAACGTGTTTCTTTTTTTCAAAGCACTTTTTTTTTTCAAATGAAAGTATATAAATAGTTAAAAACATATTTTTATAAAATATTAATATAAAACCTATGCGTATGAAAATTTATTTAATTTAAAATTTTCCAATGAGTTGTTTATCTCTGTTATATAAAGGTCTAAGAAAATTAAATGTTTTAATTACATGTTAACAATATTTACAAAATGTTGTACATATTTTAAACAAATAATTTAATGATGCAGATTTTAAAACAAAACCAACGATGAACTTGAAACTCAAAATTTCGTTTTTATTAGAAGTCTGTTTACGAAAATAAAACGAAGTAGGTGGGAAAAGTGATGTCTATTCTCAACTGTTGTTGTCATAGTTGCAGTTGACAGTGAGAAAAATACGTGACCTTGAAGCGCCTATTGTTAAGTAACAGGCTATAGTTCTGTTCGGTTTCCTTTTGTTTTCGCAGATGAAAGGATCCGATTCGACTTGGTCCAATTAAAAATGAGGGAGGAGCTATAAGTAGTGTATGAAAAAGATTTTTACCAATGAAATATCCGACTGGATAATTATATTAAATATACTCGTAATAGACATAACTCTAAAGGTGATAAGGTTGTTTTGCAAAAAAAAAAAATGAAACACGTAGCTTTTGGGACGCCCTATAGAGCAGTAATGGACAAACTTCTTTGGAAACATGCCAATATAATTTAGTCTAAAACTTTCAAAAACGTATATAAATAATTGTAATGAAACTCAAATAACGTAACGAATCAAACTGCTGCAATGGCATTTCTAAAATGTTCCTTAAATTCACTCTCAAACTGAGAAGTGATGCTAAATTCTCTCTGTCAGTCTATTTCTAATAGAATTCTTCCAATGGTTAGTAGTGAGAAACATTTCTTCAAGACCAAGCAAACATTGTATTAATTTTTTGGGAGCGAGATGTTAAATTTTCTTTCGATAACTATTTGGCTAAACTCTCATTTTCGGACACTGTAAAAGAAATGTATGAGACAATTGTTATAACGTAATTAAATTAATTCAAGTTGCAAATCCCTGCCTCACTATTTCCCAATTTACGTTTAGATGCATCATGAAAATATCTTTTTATGATTGAATGGCATGGAGGGGGGATCTTGAAATCTGCGTTCAAATTCAAACGCATTGACGCAACAGAAAATCATTAGTCGGAGTTTAAAAGCGCAGTGTAAATATGTCTATGAAATGAGGTAACAGACCTTTTCTATATAAACTCGTTTCATGCGCCAATCACGTGCATTCACTTTCTATTTTGGCACAAGCTGTATATACTTACATACATACATACATTATATATATATATGTGTGTGTGTGTGTGTGTGTGTGTGTGTGTGTGTGTGTGTGCGTGTGTGTGTGTGTGTGTGTGTGTGTATATTGTGTGTGTGTGTGTGTGTGTGTGTGTGCCCTCTCACTCAGGATTCTGGAGAACAGTTCTCGTCTAGGAGAAATTGTGCGACTTTGGTGAACAAATGGAGTACTCACAAGGCGCATGGAACCAAGCGAAAAATCGAGTGGGAAGATTGGACTTTTAGCGCTGAATTTCTTTTGACGTCTGCCCGGCCGGAAAGTTATAAACCGCCAAGAGCTACAGTCGAATCACTCTGTCAGGACAAGCTTCGGAATCAGTTTGTTGGGAATCTGCCTTGTAGACCGATCGGAATGTACATGAGTGAATCCTCAAGGAGTTTTGCCTGAATCTACGTTGAGATGAGTCGTCTTTGAAGATCTGAAGCGAAGATTGATCGGGGATTTACCAAGACAAGGTCCCACTTAAGTGGAGAGTGCTTATCGGTAATTTGTAGACGCAGTAACGTTTCTGCTGGGAACTGTCTGATCAATCCTGGAAGTAGCATATTAAGCGGTAATCTATCCGTAGGTGAGAGTAATAGCTGTGTAGCTGAACTTGCTGAAATAATTGTAACTGTCTGTAGTGCCTTGTCCTGTTTCTGTGTCACTATATACTGTACAAGTGCTGTATATTCTGTTGATATCTATTATTGTCTAGATGTTCTACGTGTGTTTGCATTACGAATACAATCGATTTGTCGTTATCCTCCGAATTATACTGATTTTCACTCCACGGAGAGGAATTTTTGTATTTGGTTATGAATTTATACGAATTGAAAACTTTCCCGGGTGTGAAGCGAGTGAAAGTCAGTCAACACAGAGGATAACGACAAATGACACTACTCGAAAAGTCTCAGGACAACACACAGATACACAGTTTAAAACCAGTTCAAACAGATGCACAGCACTCATAATCTTATGAAACACAGATAAGGAGCAAACACACTTTAAGGATTCCAATCACAATTATACATCAACAGGGCTCTACCAGCTACCAATTCTCAGAGATACCTAAACTTTCAGGGATACTCAGACAAGCTTTCAAGCAGATACATCTCTGTAGAATTCACCTGGCACGCATCACCTCAGTGCCAAAAGCTTCACAGTTGATTTCCCTGTCGATCTCGCAACACAAATTCGAAAGACAGAACTACATTGCTCAGACTTGTAGCTCTTGGCATATTTACACCTCTTCGTCCAAGGAAAAGTCACAAAAAGTCTATTCTTCTTCTGTATCGATATTTTCTAGGCTCCAGATTTCCGATATCTTTAAATCTTGCCAAAAGTTACCAAGTTTCTCTTGGGCTCCGTGTAACCAAAAGGTCTACCAAACTGCTTGTCAAGGCTTGAGGTATTACATTGAACTCTTGCAACTGGTGACATCTCTGACGATCTTTCCTTTATAAGAGAACCATTGCAGGAACCATCAACACATGTTCGTAACAATTTTATTTATTGTATGGTAACATATCGTTAATATATTGAATACTTTTAAATAGTCTGCGGCGCGATAGAACCTTCAAGTGGGCCATAGTTTCCCCTTATACTTAGAACATATACATTTAAAAATAGATTAAGGGTATACTATTTCTGTATTTATATTTCTAAGCCATATATTTTTTCAAGTATCATCATTATCTATAATTAAAGCTTCATATTTATCACTATGTCATCGAAAAGACGTTTGAGACTTCTTTGTAAAATTAAGAATGACGTGATTAACTTCAACATGTGGTTTAAAACATAAAAAATCGAAATGTCAATTAGAGCTTAAAAGTTTGAGACTTTTAACCAATAAAAAGTACTATTTGGGTGTCAATTTTACTTTTTCTGAAATTCAACAGGAATAAAATTTTCACTGCTTCACTTCAAGTATTTGTTTTCAATCACATTTAAGCCTGAGTAGTTATAATATTCAAACACAGAGCTTCAAATGTATGTTTATTATTATTTTATTATTATTTTCGATTTATATGAAAATTGTTCTTGAGTAAACTCTAAGAAGTTTTTTCAATTCCTGAAAATAAAAACTAGACGCAAAAAAAATCCACATAATTATTCTAACTTATGTCAAATGTCTCACACATTCTTGTAAAACAAAACGTTATTCGATTGAATACGTGTCATCACTATTTTGTTAAAGAATTCTTTCAAATTTACTAGCACAGTTTTAAAGAAGGAGCGAACGTATTATCTTAAACGAATATGTCACTGAGATTATTATTTACATACGTTTACAAAATTCATACAATTTTTAAATATTTATAATTTTAAAAAAATCGATTGCAATACAAATACGTAGATTTTTTTTTTTAATTACAAGAACAATGGATTCATTGAGACTTTTATTTACTTACGTTAATAAAATTCATTTAACATTTATATATTTGTAATTTTAAAAATATAAAACAATACAAAAAGTTTTTTCATAAGCATTTACAAAAAAGATATTGTCGATAGAAATTACTAATTTAACGTTCGTTTATATAATGTTTGATCAATGGCAAATGTTTTATTCTTAATTTACTTAGTATATAAGTGGGTGGTTCAAAACATACCTAGTTTTGACGACATATGGTGTTCCTGACGTCAATTGCTGTTACCGTCTGTTAAAAGGTGACGAAACAAATTTGACACGGATGCATTTGTTGGTTTTGATTGCTGCCACGTCTGGTTGTGGTTATTTTGCATCGAATTGTCGAATTATCATGCATGGATTCATCACATACCGAAAATCTAGTACAATCAAAATAATGGATTGCTTCAAGAATTCTGCCCTAAAGAAGGCGAAGTCGGTCTTATCAACCAAAATAGTTATGAGACGGAAACTTGAAATGTGACGTATGTTACACTCATGGAAAAAATTACTGAATACAGCACTACAGAGAGTTACCTCTTTCGTAATATATTTTCCTAACTTAAGTATATCCTTTAACCGTTCTTGCATTTCTGTTCGAAATATTAATAAAGTTTAGCTGAGACATACGCCCTAAAAAAATAATTCATTTATATAAATATGCAAGATGTGATTAAAAAATTTTCAAGTATTTTATTTGATAATTTACTTTATTACACGCACTGAAACAATTGGTTTCCCTGTCGTTCCAAACTATTGATAATAATGTTTTTATTTAAATAAGCTATGAATTCAATTGACGGATATTTCTTCAGTAAATAGAGAAAAATTAAAGATTTAAAACTTCTATTGAATTGAAAAGTTAAATTGTATAAAGCTTTCGAAACAAAAAGAAAGAAAATAAATTAATAAAATCACATGTCTTTAGAAAGCTTTTATGGTACAAAATCTTTTAGGGAAATGAATAAGTCTTATTAATTTAAAAGTCGCATGTGAAAGAAATTCTTTGTTAGAAAGAAAATAACCGCATGGGGAAAGAAAGAAAATTCGTATTTTAATTGAGTAAATATACGCTAAAGTATATCAGAGATCAGGGGAAATGAGGTCCTAAAGGTCAATATAAAAATAAAAAGGGGTTTCATTTATTTTTTATGCATGTGTTTAAGCTCCTTTTCAGCTTAGATTGTTTTAATGTATTTTAAGTAATATTTGCATAAGGTAAAGCCCTTTAATTTTTAATGTTTTTTAAGCAATATTGTGCATGGATTCATTTTATTAAAAATTCTCATGATCACGGCCGCGAACTTACTGCCGCCGTTGTTTCCTTCGAGTCATGGATTCGAGTCCTGATATCATTAAAACCCCGCTATATTGCGGGGATGATGCGCGCTAAATTTATCAAAGCTCCCATTGGCAAATTGTAGAGGTATGGGCTGGTATGAGCCAGCTCAGGTATCATCATTGTCACTTGACGGATGCTCAAAATTATGAGGTCAATCACAAATACCCCGTGTTGCTTCTAATGACGACGTTGATGAGCAATCAATCAATTAAATTCACACATTAATATTTTATTATCAGTCTTTTCTTTTACAGTATTGAGAGACTTGGGTGGTTAAAATATCCGTTTTTGTCGACAAATGGAGTAACAAAATCAAGTTCGTGTTATCATTGTGTGCCGCCATCTATTGAATGGTGGGAATATAAATTTGACACTGATTTACAGGTTAGTTAATATTGGAGCCACGTCTAGTTGTTGTCCCAATTTTGGATCGAGTTGATACTGCAGGTGAGATCTAGATTGTTATTATACATTCGAATCCAAGAGACAATCGAAACAACATTGGTTGCTTGCTTGGGACACTAATTGTATCACACTCAACGACCTTTTACAAAAAGGAAAATCTACCATTAGACACAACTAATGCGAGTTTATACTACTCTCATTCCCCATTCTAAATGCCTCATTTCCCATTTCCAACACGGGTACTTTTTGAACAGCTGAACAAGAATGGGAAATGAGAGTGGTTTTCCAATTCTTAATACCTCATTTCCCATTTCCAACACGGGTACTTTTTGAACAGATCTCGTATACTGTCATATATAAGCATAGTTACTTGCGATGAAAATTATATACAGTTGTAGAAATATGTAAAGTTTTGTGCTATAAAATATTATGATATTATTTGCAGTGAAGAACTACCTTCTTATCATTCATATAACACTATTTTTATATTTCAGATTGTAGAGTATAATTCAAACGACGCAGATTCTCTACAAGACATAAATTTTATCCAAAGATACTATTTCCGTCAAAACTGTTGACTGCATTGGAATTGAAATACCCAGACTATGTATATTTCGAAGGAAAACGAATTCAAATGTAGTTTTTCTTGAAAAGTTTTGTTTTTCACAATGTCGGGATCGCTACATCCTTGTTTTACAAATTCTGTGATGTTATATATATACACAGACAGATTTGTATTTATTCCGAAGTAGTTGTTGCTGGAAAGAGATAAAGCGTAAAAGGACGAATAAAAATAGTTTATTTTACCGTGTTCATAGCGGTTGAATTTAACTAAAATGCTGAAAAACACTAAAAGTTATTTTATAACGTTTATGTACATTTACATTACATTAGGTCAACCGGAAAGTTTTGTCAGTTTGTGAAGTGAGAGAAAACAATACTGTATTTGCACATTTAATAGTATTTATTGTATAATATGTATTTTCTAAATATTTTGATACATAAATATTCCAGAGATGGATGCCTATGAGTTAAGTAAGAAAAGGCTTAATTGAGTCATCATATACTCGAACTCTTGTGTGACCGATCTGAATGATAATTGGTGATGAAATTTGATTACATTGTAACTCCCAATCTTCATTATTTAATTCTACTATATCTTTCAGTCTAATATACTAGTCAATAATTATGGAACTCCAATTGAAGGTTTCGCAAGAGCGAGATAAAGTAATTTATTTAAAATCACTGAATTATAGGAAAGGACTCTCTCTCTCGAATCCAATTTAATTCGTCATTTCTACGTTATACTCTAACAATGAAATCTGAGCTTACGTAATTACTCGTCCCGATTCAAACACTTATCGCTTACAGCTGGTTCTTATTTTAGTACTCTAACGAGAATTCACTTAATCAGGAAAGCTAATTAAGATGCTGTAATCCAAATTATAAATATCTATCAGTGATTCATTATCCTCTATCTCCCTTCATTTTCCTTTCAATTCTATTTAGCTTATATATTGCTATCTCTAATAAATTCACTTCACTTCTATTTTTATCTGATTGTCCCACTCAAGTTTCATTTTGAGTGGAAAAAATTGTAATTTTATACATTTCAAATCCCTGTAAAGTCTTCGAGGTTAGTGAAGAGAAAATTGCGGATAGCCCATATTCACAACTTACGAAAACAAAGTGAGGAAAAGAAGAAGCCAAAACATATTGTCTTCTCAGATTCTATACCAATCTTGAGCCGGCATAACAGAATAGTGCGCATTGGATAAGATATCCTAGGACCTATTAATTGCAAACTTTTGAAACTTAATGAAAAGTTCAACTCTGAGAGATATTGTCAACAAATGGATGATTTAAATTAATCTTTAAAAAAAGAGACCTTCTATATTCAATATAATGCACATCATACTGCATCAAGACGATTTCAGATTATATACTGTTTTGGCGACTAGTCAGAAAATCACACACCTAGAAGTTTATGTCTTATCTTCTTTTTTCTCCGGACCTAGAGCCCTCCGGCTATCACCTGTTTCTCTCCTGCAAAAGTTTTTTGATTTTTTTTTTCAAAACTGAAGACTGTCAACCAAGCACTACCAGATAAACGCGAGCTTGCCATCTTACCAACTAAGCTCTTGCGTTCAGTCTTCTTCACGCTCATATTCCCTTCTATAACTCATTCTCACAAATACATTGAATAAACTTTGATGTTATGAGGATACTGCAAAATTCTGAAACAACATAATTTTAATCAATAAAAATTCTTACGTTTTTGTGCCTCTAAATTTTCTTATAGTAAAACCTTTAATTATACGTATTAAGAGGACACAATTCCCTAAAAATGACCAAAATAAAGAAAAAAATATTACCTTATTTTAATTATATTATATTGATATATGTGCAAAATTTTATATCGCGCTATCTATTTTACCTAGCGCATTATTTAAATTTTTCTTAACAGTACGCTAAATCCTTTAATTGAATGTCAAAATTTTAAACTGTTATTTTATTTTTATTTTTCGTAATGGTTATGAATATAAAGAGCTAAAGTTTATTTTTTGTTGTAACTGGTACTGAGTTTCGAAATAGCGTCTACATGTTTTGCATATTATATTTGAGGATTCTGTGCATTTAATAAAGATTTAGATGAATAGATAATTTTTTTTTAAATCCACAAGATTAGACATAGTTGTTTTACTGTTTTTCGTTGTGTCTGATAGAAAAAATATTCATAAAGCTGCGAATGATACTAATACAACCAAATCTATTGAAAAGATTAGGAGAAACATCTATTAAATTGAGAAGAAAACACATTGAAAAGTATTAAAATTTGTAGAAGTTAAATGAATTTCAAAACATTGAAATGCTTTGAAAAAAATTAAAAAATTTACGTAATTGTTTCGTAGTCTCATGATCCATAAACTTCAATTTTTTTGATTCTTTCAAAAAATACATATGTTAGGGTCTATCGGTTTAGAACATTTTAGTGACAATTGTTTAATTATATTGCTAAAACTTCCAGTTGTCGAGAAAAAAACTAAGCCGCCCTTAAAATGTTATTTTTCATTTCTTTTTATTATTTTCATTTTCTCATTTTATTTTTTATAACATTTATTCTCAAAACAAATAATTTTATTTTTACGAACAGGAATTCTCAGATCCTATTAATCATATTCGTTAGAATTTTCCAAAATAAATTTCTTCATGATTTACGCATAAATTTTTATAAAGATTGCGAAAAGGGAAAAAATTATGGGAATATTATTTCATTTTTTTCTTTAAATTTCATAAAATTTTTTAACAATTATACTTAAAGAATTTTTTTTAAAATGTATGTATATCATCAAAACTGAACTTTTTTTTTCTGCTAGATAACATCACTTTTCAAAAAAGTGTCCAGGATATTTTTTTAAGAAATTTTTAGATTGCTTAAAATTCACATAAAAATATGAAAAATATTGTAGATATATTTCAATACGTTATGGCAAACGTTTCAAATTTCCGCTTTGTTTTATTGGAAAGTAATATTGGTTTGAAAAATGCTGCTTCTGCGCAGAAAAGGGTAAACGTTGAAGAGTCCTGAGACCCTTTAATTCAAAATTGTCACGTTTGCGCTTCTCGTGATTTTCTTTTCATTAATTTCGGTGAATATAATAATTTGAATTGAATTAATTTGACAATTTCATCTAAATCTAAATAAAGCGCGGTTAGATAAATTAGATGAGAATAAAATAGAAAGGAAGTAATTTAGTCATAATGATATGTAAATAAATGGAGATATTGGAAAATAAAAGGGGATAAAGGACTTGCAGAGAGAGTCAAATAATTTTTATTGAGATTGAAGTTGAAGAAGTAGACATTGAAGAAGACGAGGAGACTAGAAAGAAACAGATTTTTTATTTAAATTACAATTTAGGATTGAAGTTAGGTTGAGATTCTGTATAGATGATACGAGCTATTTTACAAAAATAATAAATAAAAAATTCTGTTTTATTCTTGCGTGTTTTCAATTGGAGTTTAGTTGTTTTTGAATAATATATTAGATTGAGATATGGCTCAAGAGCTGAAAAATGATACACAGCCACCAAAAAATGAAGTTTTTTTTTAATGCATATTTTATGTGTGTTCAAATAAAGCGAATAAAAACTTTCTCTTATAAATATCTAATTAAAAATAGTTGCTGAAAGGCTTTTCTGGTACCTAAATTTACTCATTAGTAAATACTTGAATCTTTACATAAAAAAAGGTCCAAATTTGTATTTAATTTCTGTTTGATGAAGTTTACTACAAAAATGATCTCAACAAGCTAATATTCTAATATCCTGGTAATTAAAATAGTAAAAAAAGGTGTTAAATTGTCTCTTTCTCTCAAAGAATTCACATAAATGGATAATGCGTAGGAGGGATGAATTAATCTCCATCAACAATTATCGTGTAAATAAATAAATAAATATCTAGAATGTAGCTTTTAGTTCAATATAATAGAATTAAAAGAAAAACAGTAATGCATGTTATATCAAGTAGGATGCAGAATCCTAGGAAATAATTGGGTTGTACAAATATATCCTAATTGTATGTATATAAAACAAAAAAGTACCATGAATGCATTTGCTACACCTCCTTGATCGATAATAACTAAATAATATTATTATATATAAATTTATTTCTCTTCAAAGTCATTCGTTAACATGGCAATAATTTCTTCAATCAACCCTTTCACAACGGCTGGCGCAATTTCGTCTCTCGTCTGGGGGGGGGCTGCTGTTTCTCCAGCATATCTCCAGGGGCGGAGGACTTTTTACTACTAAATCTTAAATCCGAGAAATTACGGAAAGATGAATGCGTTTTTAAATATTATCAGCAGAATATATTACAGTATCTCTTTCTTCCAAAGCTTGTTTCAGAATCATTATATGAAATTTTTTTCATCATTTTTACAAATTCAATTTCAGTTAAAATTAATTGACCGTTCAACATTGTAACGCTGGAAAGAAATAATTCATGCATTCAATGTTCAATTCTCGATTAGAAACTGAGTAATAATACCAAGCACCCAACCTTATAACAAATGAAAAATTCTTTCGAGAACTACCAACAAATATCACGTACACATTTAAGGAGCCATTAGGAAGATATATATAGCCTGGTAGTCAAGAACATCCCTTTTTCTCTTACGTTTACAATATTGAAACCCATTTGCAAATGAATTATCTTTGTTTCATCTCGAGTAGAAGCCAACGTTGTCAGTGAATTCGGACTGTGAATTCTCCAGGCTACCGCAGCCAGAGACTGAAGAGGTATAAATAAGAATATTGTTATTTTAACTTATATAATAAGATGTTGTTGTGCCAAATAAAGTCTTAAAAAGGTGCCAGGACATTCGAGGAATTCTGGAACATTAAATCTAAGACTGCTTGTTTTTGTAATATATATCTTTGCAAATTATTAGTTTAGTTTAGATTTTTTTTTGTGCGTATTAATGATATTTTCATGATTTTATAGAACTATAAAAGTACTTTTTTCATCATAAAGATCCCCCCCCCCTCATTTCAATATGGACATGCTTTGCGAGATATAATTGCATTTTGGTGCAATTTTTAAAATAATATTCCATAAATATACAAAATATTTTGCTCATCATATAGAACACTATACATAAAATATAGTGAACATACTTTTTTATGATATTACTGTATATTTTTTTTTGAAAAAATTATTAAACTTCATAATTTTGGATATTTTACTTATTTTTTTTCCTTTTTTATATACATATTATTTCTTAAAATCAGGTATTATTTAGAGAAAAAATATTTTAAGCCCTTTATATGCATAAGTACCTTAAATAGAAGCATAAGAAATATAGAACACCATATAGTATAATAGTTTTCTTTAAATTGGCAAATATATCTCCCAAATCATATCCATATTCAAATGAGAAGGAAAAAAAATCTTTAAGACGAAAAAAAATTACTTTTATACTTCGATAAAAAGACTGAAATATCATTATGAGGCACACACAAAAATCTAAGCTCTACGAATAATTTGCAAAGATATACATCACAATACAAGGAGTCTTAGATTTAATGTTCCAGAATTCCGCGGTCACTAAAGACACGCCGTGTAGCCGAAGCTGATGAACGTTAAATCTTTCAGGGGGCAAAGTCCTCCCGTTAGTATGTGATGGAAGTAGGAGAGGGGATGCCAGCTCAGGTTTCATCCTCGTCACTTAACCGAGGCTCAAAATTATGAGGTCCGTCACCGATAACCTTCGTGTTGTTTCTAATACGACGTCAATAAAAATGTCCTGGTACCCTTACTATAATCATCACGTTGATAAATTTCCAATAAAATCTACGTGATGATCTAAATCTACGTTTATCTAATTTCCAATAAAATCAATTTTCCCCCACCAGTGCTTAAAAATAAAAATATAAATAAATACTTCTGACTTGCATTTGTGTAGGATTGAAACATATTGTTGTTTCACCAAACAATATTGGTTAATTACGAGTACTCTTGCAGCGATTTGAATGCTTTCTTTTAATATTAAAATTCTGTTCACTAGTTAATATTTGGTTCAGAAGTAGAATATGTCATTTGAACTCCATTTTATTTCACATCACCCAATTTTTAATTGATTGATTCATCCAAGAAAGTCGAGTCCACCCAACAAGGGTTTTGGGCTATCGAACTAATACCCAAATTCTAGCTGTATAGCCTCAAAAAAAAAGGCCATCTTAATAATTTTCGCTATCTTCAGTCCATTTGATTAAAATTAGTATCAATGTCAATGTCTCGATGAAAACTAAATTATGGTGTAGCTGGATTTAAAAAAATTAACTTATAAAACGGTAGACCTGTAGGCTCGGGTAGACCTGTGGAAGCCGTTACACCGGAAAATGTGAGTGAAGTGACAAAAATTATAATGAAAGATCGTAAAGTGAAGCTCCGTGAGATTGCTGAGATGACACAGATATCATATGGAAGAGTATTTACTGAAAAAGGTTTTTTGAAGTGAAGTGAAAAAAGTTTTTTCCAAGTGGGTGCCGCAATTGCTTTCGATGGAACAAAAACAGCAACGAGTCGATGATTCAGAAAGCTGTTTATCGCTATTTACTCGCAACAACAAAGATTTCTTGCGAAAAAAAAAAAAATTGAAAAAAAAAAAAAAAAGATTTGGAAAATCGTTGGAACGATTGTATCACCCTAAAAGGTGATTAACAAAAGGTGTTATGTTGATGAATAAAAAAAAAATTTGCAAAAAAAATGTTGTTTTCAATGTTAGTCTCGGGAGTTATTGATTGATGTGCTATATATATATATGTGTGTGTGTGTGTGTGTGTGTGTGTTAAGATAAAACCAAATACACACATTAAAATGCTTGTACAGCAAAATTCTTTTTTTTTACCATAAGTTTATTAAATAATTCATATTTGTATAGTAATATTTATTTTTATACTTTTTATCTTTTTAGAATGGGAAAAATATTATCTATTGTTTCGTTAAAAAAATTCTTGAATACGTAATATTTATTTATCATCAGCTATTTGAGACTTTTGAGTGAAAAAAAAATCATTTATTTTCCTTAAAGTGTAATGTTTTATATTATTGCAATGTGTTTAATGTCATATCTCTCAACTAGAATTTTAAAATTATTATTTTTTAATTTTCCAAAGCTGAAGGTTTTTTTATAAGATTGGAATTTAGATTTCTACATCAAAACATTTATGATTCATTTTAAGAATGTGACCGTGGAAACCTAGGGGTCATATTCGCGGGCTCGCGGCCAGGGATTCTTTCGTCGAATCGTGGGCTTAAGCTCTGATGCCACTAAAGACTCGACGTGTAACCGGAGCTTATGAGCGCCAAATCTGTCGAAGTCTCAAGTCTGCCCGCGGGCGTGGTGTGGAAGATTGGAAAGAGGGTGCCAGCTCAGATGTTACCCATGTCACTTGTCCGAGACTCAAAATTACCGTTGGTCTGTAGACAATAGCACTAGCGTTACTTCTCAGTGCTACTTTATTAAAAAATCACAATCGTTAAAAGAACCCAAAGATTGAGCACAAACTTAAATTTTTTCACCGAACAAATCATGTTTAAAAGGAATGATAGTTATAAAATTAATAGATTTCTATGTTTCAAAATCTTTGTAATGTGTTCAAATCTAAGAAAAATTGCATGTCTTTAGCTAAACTTGAAAAAATTCCATAAGCAGTTTTGAGAAATAAATAAAAAACACGTAATTTAAATTTAGAAATTGCAGAAAAGAACATCTTCATTAAACTTTTGTGGCTATAAAAAATGCTAAGAAACCATATAAAGTTTGAAATAATCATTAACATTTATCAAAAAGTATTAACTTCTTTCACCTTTAAATCAAAGCTTTGTCAAACGTATAACAAAATAACTATAGAAAAAAAGCTCTATGCAAGGTTTTGCTAAGAACAGTTTTGTTACCCAGGTGCGGTTTTGTTTTATAATTATTACTAAATTACACTCAATTAAATATAAGAATTAAAGTAAATGATGTAATATCGAGAAATGGACAATAGTAAGTTTTTCCGATATTAAAATTAAAGGAAACAATAAATTATTAAATTGAACATATGTAAGCTAAATATAATAAAATGAAATCAAACGATACATTATAAACTTGAATATTATATCAGCTACATGGAATTAAAATTAAAGCAAATGATAAATTATTAAACGTAATATATTTAGCTAAATGTAATTAAATTAAAGCAAACGATGAAAATTATAAAAGTGATTTGGTACACCAGAATAGCCCCTTGGGTGGCTAATAATATATTTCAAAAAAGTAAAGGGTCAGACATGAATGCTTTTTTCAAGGTATTAAATGTCACGCCTTTCAAACCCATCATACTTGCACGAATTGATGAGATATTCACTCGCAAAATCCATTTTCTCTGCGAGAGAAACAGAATCCATGTATCGAAACGCGCGCTTATATAAAGTATTCACATTATTCTTATTTCCTCTGTCCTTTCAAAGTTATGCTCCCCCCAAACTCTGCTCAACCCACATAACCAGAAATATAGTTTTGGGGTAAAGTATTAAGCTCAAGAGAGATGAAATTTCTGGATGAATGCATCTTTGCGAAATGGGCTCGTGTCGGACAATAATCAATTGTTTCATTTCGTGCTTCTGGCGAGCGGTATGTATTTCGTTTGTATATTATTCAATGTTGGGAATGGCAACACGTGCCGTGTTTAAATAACAAAGGTGAAATATTGAATTCCTCTGTTTACATTACTCAGTAATAATAAAATTGTGAAGGTGCATCATTTTTGTTAGCAAAAATTTTGAAACATAGAATATTTGAAGCTAACATACGATTTCGTAGTTCTTGAATATGATAGAAAATAAAATTTCATTTTCCCATTTATTCCAATGATTTTTTTTTTAATTTCAGTAAAGAGGGAACTTTGAATTCATTAAAAAAACTATGTATAAAGATATTTTATTGGCAGACAAATCCAAAACTCTTTGACAGATTGAGAATAACTTTTAAACAGAGAAAAATAAAGTTTAAAAAGTTTTCCTGGTTTCAAAAGCTTTTAGTAATCCGTCGTGCATATTACAAAATACGTCAGTAATGTGGGTAATGTCTCGTTAATAAAGAAATAATAATAGAATGAACAATCAGGATAAAATGATTCAAACATCTTAAAAGTAAGTAAGGAAAGAATTTTTTTCAAAAAGATAATGGCGAATATATTGAAATATGATTTCACATGATCGTGCAAGAAATGTCAAAAAAGTTAAAGAAAAAAGCATAAAAATAACTTTAAAAGTAAGATTGTTAAGAATAAATTATAATTTAAAATATTTATTTATTTATTTATTTTTCCTTTTATGGCAACAAAATAATTCCCTCTATCTTAAGATATATCATTTAATAATTTATCGTTTGCTTTAACTTTAATATCTCAATAGAATAGCATTGGCTACTTTTATATTTAATCATTTACTTTAATTCTTATACCCAACTGCCCAACTGGGCAAATTTAATCATTTCTTTTTGTATTTGCTTTCTTTCATGGTGTTGCAATTATAAAGGCCAGCAGTGTATATTGATACTTATTTGTACAGCAAAATCGTTTGCTTTAATTCTTATTGTTTCAAAAGTTCCAATTATTTTTTATTCTTCAGAAGCTAGTATACTTTAAGTTACTTCAGGATGGCAATATAGCATAAGCAATACCCAATTTTTATAGATAGTCAATTTATTTAAAAAGACATTTTTAAGTTATGATTCAGCGCAGAATTATTTTTACGGGTAATGATAACCTGATTTATAAAACTAACAGAATTTTTTTATATATAATTCTACAGAGATAGAATAAATAATGAAATAAAAGAAAAAAAAAAGCTTAAGTAAAAATAAATGAAAAATAATAAGTGATTATAATAATAAATGTATAAAATCTCCTAAAACAAGAGACACAATTTCATGGAAATATTTTGAAGGCAAAGATAGCTTCTTTTATATAAACCAGCAATGAAAGTTGATAAAAAGAAAAATGTAGCACTAGGACTGAATCTTATTTTAGTATATTGAGATTAATTACATGCATATAAGTTACTCTATTATAATACCTTCAAGAGAGACTAATTAAATAAAAAAAAATAGAATGGTACAATGCAAATTATGCACAAAACACAAAGGGATATAAAGAACTTTAATTCCAGGTATTTAAACTATTCATATTATTGTAGTTAAATGTTCACTAAATAATCAATTATAGAACAAATGAGTTTTGATTGCCTGTTAAATCTAATCATATTTATCGAATGTCAAGTAAATTTTGCGTTTCATGAAATGGCTTTATCTTGAAACAACGTACGTAAATAACTATTTGATTAACAATGCAGTATTCTGGTTTTCTTAGTATTATTAAAACATACAACTAAAGAGACAACAAAAATTATTCTTCAAGCATTCTGGGACTGTTTATTATCGATTGAAATAATTTCAAAGAACCACAATTATTATTTATTTATGAAAAAATTGAGTTAAAAGATTGAAGCGAAATTAAATATGTTTGGTTGTTTTCCTTCACATTAAATTCATTTTCTGTACCAGCTAGAGTAAGTGAATCTCTTTTGATATTTTTTCAAACAAATTTACTTGTTCCAGGACATGTGTGGAATAGTAAAATACCGAAATAATTTAAGACTCCTTGTTTTTGTGACATATATATTTTGTAATTATTATTAGAGCTTAAATATTTTATGTGCTTCATAATGAAATTTTAATCATTCAATTAAGGTAGATATTTAATCAAAAACAGTTTTTTTTCCTTCTCAGTAAAATATGGACATGAATTTTGAGACATTTTTGTATTTAGTTACCTTTTTTTAAAAAAACAATAAAATGCAACATGCTTTGTTTTTAGGCTTCGGTAAATAGCAGTTAACTAAAAAAAATTTCTCCACATAATATTTAATTTATTAAAAAAAAAATAACTGTTTTTATAAGAAAAAGTAAAAAAACTTAAAATTTTTCAAAATTGCAGAATTGGATATTTTTTTTCAATGAAAATATACAGTGATATGTTTGGTTCACTATTTTGTATACATTATTTTATATATAGTTAGTAAAATATATTGTATATTTAAAAAATACTCTTTTTTTTTAAATGTAAGTAAATGAAAATATGCCTCAAGAATCATTTCCATTTTCAGCTAAGGGAAAAATTCAACTGTTTGACTAAAAGATTACTTTTGTAGTCCAGAAAATGATTTAAATATCATTACTAACGACACAAAAAAAAATTACGCTCAACTGATAATTTTAAAATACATATGCCACACAATCAAGGAGTCTTAAGTTCGGTATTTTACTATTCCCACATATCCATTCCTTAAATTTACTTTGTAGTTCCGTTGCTGAGGGTAATAATAAGATATTATGCTATGTTTTGTAAAAATGCGCTTTAAATAACTAATTTTTCATTGCTTGTAATACAATAACTATAAAAACTCAATAATGAAAGGTAATAATTTTAGTAACATCATTCAAAGCAATAAATAATATATACCTTTTTTTGTCTAGCACCACTAATCAAGTCTTAAGAATTTTATTGTATCCTAAAATCACATTAAATTGCTAGAATTCACTTACGTAAGAAAGAAAATGCATTAAAGTAATATCGGAACTATGAACTATTCTTTTTCGAGAAAAAAAAAGCAACGGTACAATTAAAGGGAATAAAATAGGAATTCATGTGTTATCTCCTACAAAGGAACTTGTTTTTCTATTGATTGAAACCTCCTCATAAAAGTGTTGAATTGGTTTCACCAGAGAATCAATGAAGAAATGTTGAACTTAAAACCAAATCAAATTACATATCAGTTCTTTACAAATTGCTACATATTTCTATCTATGTTATTCGAAATTACATATTTTAACAAAATAAAATTGATTCGTTTAATATCATTCACGTTCTATAAGAATTAAAACCAAACAGCTTTACTTTTATTTTAAAACTCTCAGAGAGAAATTAGATAAAAAAAATAAAGTGAAAAAAATATTCAAAAGTAAATTTATCTATATTTGGAAATAATTTTCCATGTTTAATATATCTTCTGCTAAAAAGTTAGGTACTTTGATCGAAACTTAGTAAAAAATTCTCAATTATAAAACCATAATGTAATTTTTTTTTCATATAGTTACAACTTATTAATAATTATCATGCTATTTTTGTTGCTGCTTTGGTTGCCGAGCGGTTATGATTACCAGCTCATATCTGACATTGTTTTTTCGTCGAGTCTCATGTTGAAGCTCTGATTCCACAAAATACCAATCATAAGGAGGTGATTAGTAGATGTGTATAGTGTGTGTTGACACCCTCGTCACTTCACATGATTCAAAATTATGAGGTAAATGAACAAACAGCCTTTTGTTGTTTTTAAATGCGATTTAATAAATAGTTGATCAAAGTCATTTTTGTAGTGCGTATACTTCTAATTATAAGCACTCAGGAAAATACCTTCTTCACGCAGGTACGGGCATCAAGACTCCGGGGCAACCCAGCGTTTTTTTTTTTCATTCCCATAGGTTTTCTGTCTTTCCTAAAATATGGGTGACTCATCCACGGGATACCCCAGCTATCCTTCTCTATTATCCACTCTTTTTCTTTTGTCAACCATTTTCGACTTTCTTTCGTATTTTTTCAAACATCTACATCACAGGTTACACATTGTTTGACGTAGAAGGGCCACACCTAGTTCAGGCGACATAGAAATCCATTATCATTCGAAACTAATTATAAATTACAACTCGAAATATTCTCATTGCTTTATATTTAAGCATTTTCATTGTAATCACAGCAAAGAAACAATTTGAGATATAGCAATCAAATTTCTCTTGAGGGTTTTGATTTTCAGGTTTGAATTAACTTAAATCTATAATTATTAAATAAGGACGACTTCATTTAATAATTTGATCTAACAAAGAGAACGATACTTGAGATACTACTAAACATCTCTAGAGATGCGCTTTATGGGAGGCTTTAAGGGCCAGTTCACTTCAACGATCAGAATCCTCCATAATTACTATCTTTAATGGAACTAAACTCCATTCTGCTTCTCCTTATATGCAGCGCCAAATGCTGCAACCACTATCCTACGATAAGTAGCATCAATTTTGAAAACACTGTGAAATTTACGATAAATTAATTTACATTACCTTTAATATAAATACATAATTACCGTAATAAATTTACACAGTTGTGTGCCTTAATTTTAATGTACAAAGTTACCTAAATTTTAACTTACATGATTACCTTAATTTAATTAAAACAGGGTGACTTTAGTTTTCATTCATATAAGTGTTACAATTAATTTACATATTTACGATGATTAATATGCATATTTAGCAAAATTAATTTATGTAACTACTATAAAATACTTTTCATTACGTTATAAATCTTCAAAGATGATAAGTAAATATGAAAGCTATCTTCTTTAAAAATTTCTCTTATCATTAAAAGGCCAAAGTTGTTCCCGTCGAGTCGAAATTTCGAATCCTTATGCCACCAACGAGCCGCAGCTTAGCGGAGCTGATGCATCTTAAATCTGATGGTGTCCTAAGTCCTCTCGTGGTGGGGTGTGGAAGTTTGAAGAGGGGAATTTCAACTTAAGTGTCTCCATCGTCACTTGAGAGAAACTAAAAATCACGAGGTTTGTCACCATTAGCCCTTGTGTTGCTTTGTAGAGTGCGACATTAATGAACCAATCATCAAACAACTCATTGAAAATAATTGCCACTTATTTCTCTGATCTGGCATATCGAATTCCTGAGATCAAATACGGAAATTTGGTCTAGAGGATAGTTTCTGTTGGTCCGAATCATCACATAATGAACGTGAGTGAAAGTGAAAAGTCACACTAATGTTAATGTTGAAATCGCAAAAAAAAAAAAAAAAGAAAAAAAAAAAAAAAAAATTAAAAAAATATTTTTTTTTTTTTAAATTCAACAACCACTCTTTTTCAGGCATTCGATTGTTCGGCTCATCCAGCTTCAATCAAGCCGTTCGATCCGATTTGTGTATTATGTATTATTATTGTGTATTATTTTTTATTGTGTGTGTGTGTGTGTGTGTGTGTGTGTGTGTGTGTGTGTTGTGTGTGTGTGTGTGTGTGTGTGTGTGTGTGTGTGTGTGTGTGTGTGTGTGTGTGTGTGTGTGTGTGTGTGTGTGTTGTGTGTGTGTGAGGAGTTTATTCCGCTTGACCACCAGATGGCAACTCAGCAAGACTCGCTCGATTGATTGTTAAAAAGCAATGCACTTGGAAGTAACATGAGGGCAATTGGTGACAGACCTCGTAATTTTCAGCTTCGGTTAAGTGACTTGGAGGATACCTGAACTTGAACTCCTTCTTCAAACTTCCACACTCACCATTGGGGAACAGATTTAACGTGCATCAATCCTGCTATACGACGGGTTTTTTTTTCTGGCACTAGGACTCGAATCCACGAAAACAACGGTGATCGCGAGTTCGCGACCATTGCCACTAGGCTACCACGATTACTGTAAGGTATTACATAGAGATTGCCATAAAATCCTTGTTTGTTAAATTTAATTTCAATGAAAAAATATTCATTAAAAAATTAAAAATTCGTTACAGATAGTGAATTTTGCTTTAAAAATATTTTGAAGCTAAAAATATTGAAATTAATAACCGCAAAAAAGCAAACATACATTTATAACATGCTAAAAATCTCACAAGTTTCAAAAAATTAATGCAATAATAAAATCCGGATGCTTAGGATTGAAAAGAGAGTTAGAGCATATTTAATGTTAAAGTATACGAAATAACGATTTTTAGAAAGGCTTATTATTTCCCTTAAATAGATTGTCCTAGATATTTTATAGTTAACTTTAAAACAGACGTTAAGTTCTTGAAAATTGCATTATTCTATGTTTATAGCGAATGAGGGCCACTGAGAGGTTTTTGCAGTGTTATGAAGCGAATTATATGTACAACTTGTTTGAAAAATTTCTTTGATTACGGTAAAGTTCAGTGTATAGCTGTTTTTTATGAAAATCGAAAAATAACAACAAAATTAATTAAAATATTTAAATTGAAAGCAAAAGTTGCATAAATAGAACTGAAAAGTATTGCATGGGTAAAAAGATGTTGAAATAAAGCATTCAAAAATATGAAATAAAAACATCTTATGTTATAAAGTTACAATATTTTGGAAGAGAGAAAGAAAGAAAGTATCTTTTTTGGAATGGTTATCACAATGGAATCTTTTTTTTTTTAATTTCACCAGAATAAGTTAATTAAAATACTTCAGAGGAAAATTTTAATTTTAAATTAATTTTAATATCTACTCTTATTTTCAGTTTCTTTTTCAACATAACATTTACTACATCTGCTTTTCGATCTATTGCTTACTAAAATGAACCCGCGTAAGTGACTTAATTCTAAAATATTTTTTATAATAATAACATGGGAAGTAATAATCATTTCATTCATATTTTATTTAAATAGCTTATTAATTAAGCATTCTTTCCCCCTTAAAAGTAATTGCAATAATTTGAATACTTAAAGTAGATATCTAATTTTAGTTTAAAGGGGAAAAAAAGATTCAATACTTTTAGAATAATTTGATATAAAATACTGTTCGAAAACTTTTAAAAATCGTAAACATTCAAACTTGATAAAGTTTAGACGATACCAAGCAAACTGTCAACGCCAAAATTGAAATTCAATACAAACTAAGTTTCGAATTCTTCCGATACTTTTTCAAGGATTTAAATCGAATTCTTCAAGTAAAATCAAATGGCGAAATAATTTGATATCACAGCGCAAAAGAATTTTTTTAAAAAGCTATATTCGGTTGTATTCAGTGCCTCTATTTGGTTAAGATTCCAAACTGAAACAGTGTAAAATGTTTGGAATATAACTGTGTGTAAAACGAGATAAAATTTTTTGAGTTTTTCTGTGTATATAACATTCATTGATTAACAAACGTAAAAGGAATAAAATGGAACATTTACGCTCCAGTTGCAGCAATTCCCACAGTTGTATTACGCGAGAAAAATCTGAGAAAATAATGCGTTATTCCGTCTCGAAGAACTCGCCTCTCTTTTATTTCCAGAAAAATAAATGTCTCGAAGATTTTAAGAAAAACTTTGAAAGTGTTTAACAAGAAAACTTATTCGAATGTGATTTTTTTTCTCCTGAATAAAAAAATGGAATGTGTGTAAGAAATGTTCTTTTTCAATCATTTAAACTACCTGCATGTATGCTTTGCAAACACTTTTAAGATGTGTTAGCATAGATTTAAAACTACTTTTTTGTTAATCATTATTAATTTTTTGGTACATAAATATTGTTCGCTCTATATTTGTAATGTAATAATTATATGATGAAGAGACTCTGAGATATTTCTACAGCTAATTTTTACAATAATCATATGGAAACATATTAAAAATTATTCATATTGAATTCATTGATGATCCAAGAAAAATTAGAAATTTTAGTCTTTTAAATCCCATGTATTTTTAAAAAGTTGAATGTTTGTTGGAATTTTTTAAATTCATGTTTCAATTTTTAGTGATATTTTCATGCTAAATAATGCTAAAACCTTTTGTCAAATTAAATTTTTACATTTTATTAAAAAATGTTTTAAATTATACTTTATTTTACTAATTTCAGTAATATTTTTCATGTAATTAAACTTTGTCATGACATTCAGTATATTGAACTATACATAAATTTGAAACTTGCTGCTATTTTCTGAATATATTAAAAATGGATCATGCAAATGTAGATCAAATATAAATGATGGTTTTTTCAATAGCTACAGACAGCATTTTTATATTTTACTGTGAAAACCATGATTAGAATGTAAAGCCTGATGTTCTAAGCGTTTTACTTTTTTGATAAAGCTGTTCTAAAACGATCTACTTCAGCACAGTTAGTGGTAAGGAAAAGATGTCTTTAATTTAATAAACATTTCAGAAAAAGCAAAATTCTTCTATCCCTTCCCCTTTTTAAGATGGGGATGGTTTGCTTCAATTTTAATTATATTTGGCTTAAATATATTCGATTTAATAAATTATCGTTTACTTCAGTTTTAATTATATTTAGTTTAAATATATTCCACTTAATATTTTAACGTTTCCTTTAATTTTAATATCGGCAAAGTTTACTGTTGCCCATTTCTCGATATTTCATCGTTTGCTTTAATTCTAATATTAAATAAGTAATTTAATAATATTTATAAAAAAAACACCTTGAGAAGTTAAATCTACAGAACTTTCAATTTTATCTGTATTTCTTTCAGTTCTTGTGTTTCGGAGATTCCTACTCAATCCCTGCGTTTCTTTTTTGCTCGTTTTTAGGTGCAAAAACCCATTTGCCTCGTTTCTTTCTAACATTTCTAATTTCTCTCATTCGATGTATAAATTGTTAATTACAAATAAGATCTCTATGGCGCCAAACAATACATAAAATAGAAAGGAAATAATATTAATTACTTCTTTAAGCAAAAAGTCCTGATGTCAACTGGAAGATTAATCTGAAATTCATAAAAGGGAGTCAAAGTAAAACCTTGATTTAACAGGACCGGACTGTATCACTGTAAAAGAAGCAAGACTCCTATCTATGAGTCATGAGAAATAATTAAAATGGAGTATATATATATATATATATATATTCTCTTTTTATTTTTATTTGCTTAATACTCGGATCTTTATTTCTTTTTCTTCCTATTTTTTTTCTTATTATATTTTTAATTTTTATTTTTATTAAATGTTTTTTAATAAATCGGTTTTTTCAATCTAAATGCTGATTTAATTTTAATTTTTTTCTACCTATTTTTCATTTTTTTAAAAATGTTATTTAATAGTTATTTTCAGTTTTTTGAATTTGTAGCATATTGCTTTCTTATGTTTTCTCTCGTTTTTATTTAGTAATTTTAGCAAGTAAAAAAAATATGGTTCATCTAAATCAATCGATCATTGTTTACTTTGGCGGTGAATTCTTTTATATAGTAGAAGGGTTAAGAGAGAGAGATACAATATATTAAATAGAAATATTCGTTTGAAATTTTGGTAGTGTTTTATATGTTTTTAAAATCTTGTTCATAATAAGGCTTGTTTTATTTATTTATTTGTAATTTGTTAGGTTGTTTTTTATGAATAGAAAATTAACTTTCTGCATTTCTTTTTGTAGTCTTTAAAAAGTTTTAACATATTTCTGATGACGTGTCATTTGTAAATATTTAATATTATATTTTGTTTTAGAATGCTTACTTTTTTGATAAGTTGTTAGTTAAAATAATATTTCTATTTTTATTTAGAATCATAACTGGTATTATAATATTTTAGATGTTTATTTAAGTGTAATTTGGTTGTTTGCAATTAAATTTAATATCATTACTATGTTTACCTTCTTTTCCTATGGTTAATTTTCCGAATTTCTTGATTTCTGGTTTGTTGTTATATTACTTTATAATGTAATTCGCTGATGTGAAATGATTTAATCAGTAATACCGGCAGAAACACACCTTGTTCTACCCCAATGTATAAAACAGTTTTAGTTACATTATTTCTATTATTCTATTTTTTTTATTTTGTTTTTCTTGGCTTTCTTTTATAAATTTTCTGGTTCTTTAATCGATTTTTTTTTATCTAAGTATTAAATTTTTAGACTGTTTAAGTATGATATAAATTCTTTTATCTCATTTTCATAAGTATTAATTTGTTTCTTTAATGATTTTTTAAATATTTGGTTTTTTTATCTGTTAATAAAATCGACTTAGCGTCGGAAATTTTTAGTTTACTATAGGTTTTGATTTGTATTATTTGTGTTTGTTTACACACACACACTCACACACAAACATATATATATATATATATATATATATATATATATATTGGGACATATTCAATTTTTAAAAACAAACGTTTTAATCTTAAGGTGATACTTTTTTAAGATATTATCTGTTCAACTTTTAAAGGCAAACAATTTAATCTAATGTGATACTTTTTTTAAAATATTATCTATTCACCTTTTAAAAGCAAACGATTTAAACTTAAAGTGATACCTTTTTCAATATTCTTTATTAAGATATATTTTTTTGGCAACATCAGATCATATTTTTAATTTTAGATAATTTACTGGCAACAAACATAAAAAAATAGAATTGAGTTTAGTTCCGAGAGGAAAAGATGAACGTTGAAAAAATGGAGCTTGTGTAAAATTGAGTATCTAATTTATGTTTGAAAAGATGTGTTCAATAAATGTGATGACCTGAAAACAAGTTATATTGATTAATAGTCTGCAATACAGTACTATATATATATATATATATATAATGACGAAGAAATTCCTGCTATCTCGAGGAAATTACTTTTTGTTCAGCATCCATTCCAAGTAGCTGAGTTCTCATGAATAATTTCCCGTTCCAAACCATTTCACAATTGGAAATGTAAACAATGTAATAATACTCATTTCACCTTTCAATCTTCATCTTTCGCTTAAATGAGCAGAGTATTTCGGTTGTCTTACATCACGTCTTTTTTTCGGTAACTTCAGCTATTGAAGCTTAATGATACATCTCAAATATGCACAACTTGAATAGCATTCTTATCTCATAATTAGGTAAAAATGATCGTGTTCCTTATTGATAAGAGTGCTCACATTATTTGTTTTGATGAACATTACGGTTCCCTATTTGGCTCGATCAATTTCGAAAACGAGCCAAAACAATGAATTTTTCAGAGAATTTTGAAATGGAACGTATTCGTATTTGTAATTACTTAAGACGTGTCTAATTATCCAGGTGGAAGGTATGTAAATCAAATTCTAAAATGGCACATCTATTTGATTTTTAATCCCTTAATTTTGGAGTGAATTTTAAAATATGTATGAAACAAAAATAAAAATTCACTTTTATATTTTAACTTTATAATTAGTTCAATAAATACTTATTTCTTATATACATATAGGGAGAGAGGGGGGAAGGTGTTTTAAAAAACTTTAATTTTAATTGAATAAGAGATATATTTAATAGCTCTATCTTTTACTTAGCAAATCAAAAGATCACAAAAGTATTTAAATTTATATATATATTTTTTAAATTACCGTGGGATAAATTATGAAAATATAACGCGCGGCATCCAAATTCTGCAAAAACTGTCATTTTTAAGTACTTGAAAATAGCTCAAAAGATATTTTTTAACGCCGTCTAAATCAAACATTTAAAAAAAAAAGATTTCACATTTTACGATAAATGGCAAAGACAGGGATAGGAATTGGAATAAGTATATGAACTCCGAACTAAATTTTTGACCTCCCAATTTGAGTTTTTATAATTAACACTAAACGTACCAGCACTTAATATAACAGGTCAAATGAAAAGTCCCCGCCCTACCATAGTAAAACACATTTTTTTTGGCAAAATTAGTTTTTTTTATTCAACATAATTCCCTTCAAGGGTGATACACTGATTATAGCGACCCTCCAACCTTTCGATACCATTTTTGTAGTACGATTTGTCCTTTGTTTCAAAATAGGCCTCAGTTTCGGCGATCACCTCTTCATTCGACGAAAATTTCTTCCCAGCGAGCATTCTTTTGAGATCTGAGAACAGGAAAT
>BMAW01063860.1:41806-104303 GCA_019974015.1 Nephila pilipes | reverse complement strand
TATATATATATATATATATATATATATATATATATATATATATATATTCTTTGCTAAAGCATAGAAGTAAGAAATTAATCACTAGATGAATACTAGTTAGTAAAATAATGTCTTTTAATTCATTATTACTTGTCATATTTCTTTAAGAACACTTTTTAAATTCCTAAATTACGATTCAGGTGTTTTTTTATTCCATAAGACAATAATGTCATATTTCTTACAAGAATATTTATATTCTTAAAGAGTTGATTTTTTTTCTCATAAATGAAAAAATAAATTAAATACGAATTGAAAAGTTAGTGAAGTGAATCAATAAATAATGCGTCGTACTATTATGGAGTAGTCAATCGTGTAATTTAATTTTATTTAATGAAAATTGCTAAAACAGTCCTTGAAGGAAACAATATGCCATTTAGCATGCAGTTTAATGGAATCTAATTTACAGAAATAATGGCCAGTTTGTGAATCCTCATTATAAAAATGTTTCTCTTTATAGATCAAAGTTGTAACTATTACTATTTTACTGGTTGCAAGTGGTTACACAGTTAAGACTTCTGAGAGCTATGAAATGACATTTTGATTCATTAGCGTAAGTAAGTGGCCATTTAAATTTCAGCATTTTCTTTTTTATTTTGTTACTTGTGTTATTTTAAAACCTTAGAAAATGAATACATCGAGAGTTATTAGTCGAATAGTTATAACCTAGCAATCTATTACTGGATACAAATGATATTTGCCAATATTTTCCCCATTCCATTAAGATATTTCTCGTTAATATATCACTTTCAGTTTATTTTAATTACTATAAAAGCAATTTCATCGATTATATAGACTTTTATCATAATCTTGATTGTTATAAAATGATAATTCTTAGAATTAGGTTACATGCATCAGCGAAATTAGTTTCAGCTTAAAGTTACAAAATTTAGAAGTTGTAAATAACAAAAAACATTACGTTTGAAATATATTCTGAAAATAATTAAAAACAATTTTAAGTAATTAGTATTATAAAAGCTTTTAATTAGTGCTATTAACTCAAGACTAATATAACACGTGTTCATGCATTATAAACACGATAATAAAGATTATTTATGCACATCAGATTTTATAATTTTTATGAATATTCAGTGTTGAGCACCGCTAAATAAAGTAAGCTTTTAATTAGAAATTTCATTAGAGTAATCCATGGCTATCAGGGAGGATCTCTTTAACAAAATTGAATGGATTTTTTTTTTCATATTCTCGTAATATGAAGATAATAGTAAATATCTGGAAAGAAAAAGGGCTTGAAAATGTTTAATAGAATATTTAAAAACAAATACTTAGCAAATAAAATATTTTTATTATAAGACTGAATACTTACAAATACTCTTAATTGAAAGAAATTTTAATTTCATCGCATAAACTCTTATAAAATAATATAGCTTCGATTTTATGCGTAATAAATTTATAATAAAATTTGAGCATCATTCACATAACTCTAACAAATTCCACATTTTTTCATATTTTATTTATTTACCATTATTTATACGTTTTAGTGGAATTCGATGTTTATTTTTACAGTTGTTTGCTGTACAATTGATATTTATTGTTACAGCTGACTTCGATACACTTCAATGTTGGAAATATATAGGAAGTTAATAATCATCTGAGACTACTCAAAATTTGACCTAAACGTCATCCAAGAAATCCAGTATGACAGTTTTCGATTAATTTGTAACAGATAATTTACATAGGCAGCTAAGCTCACATTTCTAAAGGCAACGATGATATTTGTTACTTACTCAGAGTGAGACGGAACATCATCTGAAATGCCAACAAACTGTATAGAAGTAAAAAAAATAAACTAAATGTCTTAAATTTACTGCTTTTATATTTAAGTAAATTGTTTCGTAATCTATTTGAAAATTTTTCATTTCATTCTCTGAAATAAATCATTATTTGAAAAGTGTATGTTTGAGGGCACGTGTATGTCCATGCACGTGTGTATGTGTAAATGTGTGAGTGTCTGTGTGTCAGATTTATATAGACATATTTTATTGAGTTTCTATCACTTTTTAGTACCAATAAATTTCCAACATCATGACGATATTTAATTCATGGTATTAATTTTCTAACAACACTCAGTGTAAAATGTTTCTTTTGAAAATAATATCAATTCTAGAGAATTTATTAATCTTTACAAATCATTTACATCATGTTTGATATTATCTTTCTGTTCATCAAACTTCAATTCTTGATGTTCATGTAATTTGTCTAAAATGTTATCAACAATTACAGTTTAAATAAATATAACCTTTATACCTGATCAAAATACCAGGAGGTCAAATGACATGAACATGAATCAAACGCTTATTAAATATTTATTTTAAAAATAAGAAACTGACAATCCAAATATATGTTATGAGAAATCGTAATTATAGTTTCAATTTCATGACAATAATGATAAATATTATAGTAAATGATTAACATAATGAAGTGATGAAAAACGTCATTTAAAGTATCATATATTAGGTAATTAAAAACAATTAATTTGGATGTAATTCCTCTTTAATAACTTAACTCAAATTGACAAACAGAAAAGCAAGTTTTGTTTATTATTTTCTGGGATTTAATTATTGAAATTATTATCGGGTAATGTACGTAGTCTCTAAAAGTTATCTTTCAAGTTCATACGACTTCCTCAATATTTATTAATGTCACAAATAAAAAATGCTTGGTGACATTTTTTGGAACATTTTCAATCAATCAGATCAATAACGTTATAGATTTGTAAAAAACCCGCAAAGAGAATACCGAACCATCTACTTATTGATTACCAAAAAATAATCATGAGATCTTATTACCACTCATGTGTAAACTCACTTTCGCTCGGTATTGCAATTTTATTAGAAAGAGAAAGTATCTGTGGTTTATAAAAGGTTTGTGGCGTCTTCCGATCTTGGGGCGTATCCACCGCTGTGTATATGAACTAATGGTCACGAAGAAGCAAACCAACTGAATATGAAAGAGCAGTTGTGAACGCCAAGAGAAGCCAAAAATCAAGTATTTTTGCTGCAGGTATTTAAAGTAACTGAGACACAAAAATACTACAAACTTTGAATTCGGAATTTTTTCTGATAAAAATAGAAGATGGTCTTTTCTTATTCTGTTAATATATTATTTTTATAAATTTAATATATAGAACATTTGAAACTGAAAATTAAAATTGTAAATTCACGTTGTCACGCCTTAGAGAAAATGATCTGTATTTGTATTTTTCTCAAAATGTGGTTTTTTTTTTTAGGAATCTAGTACATTTTCCTCAAAACTTGCTTTATCCAATATAAGGATATTTTGCATTTTATCAAATGAAGTCATTTACTATACAATGAACATAATTTTTATAAGCCCTGACAAATTTTAGTAAAGGCACAATATTTGTATAAAAATGATAGAAATTTCAATCGTGAAATTTTAAGAAATTTAAATTTTATAAAATTTAACTTTTGAAGTTATAATTGTATTCAGTGTATATAATACAGGCAAAGTGTAAAAAAAATTTATGGCATAAACGTAATGGATGTTATGCAAGATGTACCTAAAGGTAAGTACAAGACGTAAAAATATAAACATAGTTGGTAATTAATGGCTTATACGTAATTATTTATCTATATAAATGGAATTTCCCTTGTATAAACAGATACTGAAGTATATATATAAATTCACCAAATAGCCCAGTAAACTGACTATCCATATTGGTGATTTCTTTGTTCATTAATGACTCTCTCTAAGATATAGAATATAGCTTACTCGAATTAATTTAATTTTCATATTGTTCTACACATTTACTACACATATTACATATGTAATTCTTTATTGAATTTCTTCTTATTGTATTCCAAGATTTTTAGATTAAAATCTGGAGTTTAAATCAAATGAACAGCTATCAAAAGATTTTAACATCCGAAAAGAAAATAAACTTTCTTGCTTGGATTTATTAATTACTTATTTTATGTAATTCTGAAACAGAAGCACTAAGAAATAGAACGAAGCAGAATATATAATCCGAAATGCTTATGCATAAATTATTTTGTTGTTTTTTGTCAATGAAGCCAAAATACAAGATTTAGAAAATGTGTATTTTTATTCTCTACAAATGATTAAATTAAATTAGTTTAAATAAAATCATTTAATTGCAATGATGTGAATCATTTCACAATTAAATTACAATCAATGCTAGAGAAATTGAATTATAATAATAATTAAAAATATTTTCCATAAGTAATTGAATTAAAGAATAAGATGAAGACATAGAATGTGAAAATCAACTACGGTAAATTAACAACGAAAACGATGATAAGGAATCTTCAGTGTTGATGCGAAATTTATTTTCTTCTCATTCAATTAGGTCAAAGAAGAAAATTATTAAAAGATTTAGGAAACGCGTTTAAGTTTATCTAAGTTTTTTAACTTTTGATTATACTGTCAGCAAAATTGTAAAGAAATTTTAAACCTTTTATCAATCAATTAAATTCCTTAAATAGAAAAGCGTGTGGAAAATAAATCAAATTATACTCATTGAAGATCAAGGTAAAATGGCTTAATTTTCTAAAATTTATATCTATCAATTAAAATTATCTGTGAACTCCACAGCTGGGTTAATTTCATTATTTGAATCTGATATACTGTTTTAATCTAATTTAATTCATATGAATAGTTTCACTGTCCTACCTTTGGATATTGAATTAAAATCAGTCACATTTATAAAATAAGGATATTAAATATATGCTTTCATTCTATTTAAAGGCTAAATATTGAGTTCAATTATCAAGTGAATAAAGCGAACAAGATATTTTTATTTCGCCTTTATATTTCGTTATTACGAATTAAGATCCTCCTCAATAAAGAACAAAAAATACAAGGATTGCAATCTTCAATGTTAAAGAACAATTCATTCTATAGATTTGATCAAGGAAAGGAAAATGTATGATTTCAAAAATATCTTTTCTTCTACTAAATTTTCATCGACTGATCTGCTTCAGAAATTGCAACCTAATAATTGAGTGCATTTGGTGAGAATAAATTAATATGTGCTAAGATTTGTTTTATTTTTTATGGTTAACAATAGTTACATTCCTCTTAAGTTATATTCAATTTAGTAATTTATCGTATGCTTTTATTTTAATACCTTAAAAGAATATTATCAGTAGCTTTCATAATTTATTTCCTACTTTAATATTTTATCGCTTGCATTTATTTTAATATCTGAACATTAATTTGACTTCCTATCGCAGAATCGTTTGCCTTTATTTATTTTGATGTTAAAATTGGTATCGTTTTTGTTTTTAAGAATTTTTTTTTCCTTTGAAATATTAATGGCATTCGAAGATTAATAATAAGATATGCTGGTCGCAATATTTTCTGAAGAAAGAACTGTATCCATGTTGCGTGTATTTGTCTATATGTGTGTGTCATCTCTTCAAACATAAAGAATTTATGTTAAATCTTTTACAGTCATAATTTTCCAGCTGCGACTAAATTTCTGATGAGGGTGAAGAATCACGTTATTTTAAGAGAATTAATATATGATTTAGATCCAATATTAGAATAATAAATCATCTTAAGGAAACACAATTAACTATAACTAAACTTTTAATCAATTGCTTGTTTGAAAATTGAGCTTTTTGTTCGAAATTCATATGTTATGTGTATTCAGATACGGTGAATAAAAACGTTTTCTTATAAATATTTGATTTAAAAAAGACTCTCACAGGGTACTGAGCATATTAATGGCTTAAAAACTCTAGCTCCCTAAACAATAGATCAGAGATAAAGAAAACAATAATAATAAGTTTAGCTAATTATTTTTTTCTATACATATAAGTTTTATGTAAAGAGCGAATTGAGAATCATCTGCAGAAAACACATCATCAAAAATGGTTAATAATGCTATATGTGTTATTGTAAATTTTATTATCTACATTTGAAACCAGCTTCAAGAAACCATCATGAATAATTAACTTTATTTGTTATTTTTAAAAGTATAAAAAAAATTAGTTAAGAGCTGTATAAATAAGTTTTTCTTAAAAATTGAGTGGGTATCTGAAAACAAGTATTTTTTTTTATTTAAAATACAAAGAAATTGCATACTTTAAAAAATAATTACACCAAATATAAGTTTTATTATGATGCATTTTGTGCTGTATACATGTATGGGACTAATATGGGTATTTTTGAAAAAAATATACCAAATGTAATATTTTAGTGTAATGAATTCTGTTGCTATGTATGTTACTGATTGCTACTATTGACCTAGACTAGGAATTGTAATGCATTCAAAGCAGTTGTAAATATATTATAAATTGCAAAATAACAATATTGAAGTTTTCGACAAAATTTCATGACTACTTTAATTTCAAAATGCAGAACACTGTGATAAATTCAAAAATTTTTTATTCCTAAACCAGAACCCCTAAAACAATATAAAAAGAAAATTATGCCATGTTTTATATAATTTGAAATGTAAGAACTTGTTTTATGAATTTTCAAATGTTAATACTTTTTTCAAAAACCCAATTTAGCAGAAAATGTATTTAAAATTATCACCAATCATGATTAAGTACAACTTGCTTGATTGATTTATTACGTCGCACTTAGAAGCAATACGAGTTCTGTTGGCCCCGAGCCTCGTAATTTCAACCTCGGTTCAAGTGATGAAGACGACGCTTCTCATGTGTTACTTCACATTCCAAACTTCCGTACGATCCCAACATCAGCACTTGAAGCCTCGACAAATTTTACGCTCATCAGATCTGCTACAAAATAGGTCTTCATAGGCAACAGGGCTCGAACCTATTACTTAAAAAATGCCGGCCGCGAGATCGCGACCATGGCCACTGAGTTACCAGGCCACTGCGTTAAACAAGACATGAGTAGTACATTAAAAATATGGCTTTTGTCAAAATGAGAATTTTGGCTTGATGTGAAAGAATGTTTCTTGACTTCGTTATAATTAAATTCTGAGCTATGTAACCTGAAAAAGAGTTTGGTCAATAAATAGTCCATCAAACTAATAATAAGAAAGTCAAATCTTTAAACTGTATTTATTCTTGTCTAAGAATTATCAAAAGTCGATATTTATAATATGAAGATTAAGTTGTAACTTTCTAGCGTCCTAAACTGAAAATTCCTTCAGAGGTGTATCCGCGTTAAGAAAAATATGTTGAATCCGATTCCAATTTCACCATTCAATGACTGTTTATCTCCTGACACTAAATGTCGTGAGCTAAGATTGCTCTCTTAAACTTCAAAACTTCGTTGTGTATAAACACGTTTAATCTTGCTATCTCATCTCACTTTTACTTACAATATAGTTATGCTAATTTACATATGCCCGGTTTATTCATTAGAAGAGGTACTGAAATTAATCGATATAAAAAAAAATTGTCATATTCATTCCCATACTGCTAAGCAAATAAAATGATGCCATATAGAATTCCACAAGGTTAATAAAATAAATAACGTCATATAGAATCCCGTAAGGTTAATTGAAAGGAAATATGCGTAAGAACCTCATTACGTATCTACATATAATTTGTCATTGCATGTTGTGATTTTCCAAATCTCAATACAAATTTTAATATAATAGCTGAAATTTCATTTTTATATGCAATCGGGTACCTTAATTTCTCTGTAAACTAGAAAGCTGTCGCATAACGAATAAATTATAAAAATAATAAACTTACTATTTCTGAACTCTTACCCTGTTGATCAAATTCCTTTAATATTTCTAATATTAATAAAATTTATGTTACATCAGTAGCTTGTGAAAAACGTAACTCTAAAAATGTAAGAAAAAAAATCGCTATCGACTGTCTCTTTTATCTTATAATTATATCACAACACTGCTTCAAAACAGAACTCTAACTATGAAGTATTCCAATTCTGCATATATTATTCCTCTTAAATTGCAGTCACGGAAACAGTTTCATGAAATGGCTAACGATTTTATTCAAACAAATATATCATATTATACTACCAAACGATTTTTTCCAAAAAGTATCGATGAACTTGTATTAAAATAAAGTGTATGGAACAAAAACAATTTTTATTATATATTAATGTGTTTTGGTTTATAAATATTCCAGAGCTTTTGTGCGAACGGAACATGTAACTACACTTATTGTTCTTTTTGGATTATGGTTAAGGAAAGAGTTTTATGAAATGTGGAACAATTTTATTCATACAAGTAATAAGAATAACGCTACCAAAAATGATTTTTTCCAGAAAGTATTGATAAATTAGAATTCCAATAAAATGTAAGGAACAAAAAACGATAATTTTAATTGTGTGTTATTGTGTTTTGTTTAATAATTGCTTAGAGCCTTTGTATTAAACAAAACATATAACTTTTGAATTTTTAAAATTCAACATCATCAGTCAATACAAGAACCATAATAAAATTTCACGAGTTAAACAAAAGTAACATTCACCACCTTGCTTTTGTATTTGTTTTTATAATGAATATTCTATGGAGTACCAAACGAAAATAGTCCACAATGAACATGACAATAAAAAAATGAATGGTGTGTAATCTTCGCTGTCGATGCGAAACTCTGTTCATGGTTTTGTGTCAAAAAAGACAAATTATAAGATTTTGAAAATGTTTTCCGTTTCCTGCACGCAATAGCATTAACCTGCGAAATGATTTATCCAGCTCTCAATGGCTCATTTTCAGATGGCTATTTTCCAGGAAATCCAACCCAGGATTGGTTTTAGAATAAATTATTCAACTATGGCGGGATGAAGAGAAGAGAATGCATCCACGGTGTTGAATAAAACAAGAAAACAAAACTCAATTTCGTTGTTTATTCACGTGTTCGCAGGTACTAAAGGAAAACGCTATATTTTCTGTGCTCCCTCCCCCTTTTTTTCCCCTCAAAAGTTTTGAAATCTGAAGATGGATGTTTGGAATCTTTTGGGGATAAAGGAAAAAAACATTACAGTTTTTTCCGATTCTTTTAAATATAAGAAATATGTAAAAATGTAGATAAGAAAAGCCCACGAAGGAATTGTATGAAATTTTAAAAAAAATTATTTCAACATACATCTACTTAGTAGGTTTTTTATTTTATTTTATTTTATTTTATTTATTTTTTTTTTTTTTTTGGACCATGGAGGCACTAAAATGTACTAAGCAAGTTATACATTATCAAATTACCAATACTATGACGATTCATAAAACATCTGTTTTTAATGGCAGATGGCATAGCTAGGTCGATTGGGTGGTACCATTGTGTGCCACATTCTGTTAAACAGCGCCAAAAACAAATGTGACACTGATTTAAAAGATAGTTTTAAATGCTCCTGCGTTGAATTGTTTCTATTTATGATGCTTTCATTCATCATTATTCACCGCAAATCGAGCAAAAACCAAAATAAGGGATTGTTTTCAGTGAATCTGTTCCAAAGTAGGTGAAGGTGGTCTCATTCACCGGAAAAATAATGATGACGAATATCTGAGACGCGAAGATAAGAATTTTGTTGACGCAATAAGTTAACAACAACCACAACCCCAGTCTTCGCACAGGTACTTTTTGAACCATCTTCATATGGGTATAGATGTAGTGAAAAGGTCAGTAACCTCACCATGGAAGAATTTATTATGTGACATTACAATTTTCTTTTTTCCTAAAGTTCAATAAGTAAAAAAAATTATAATGAAATTCATTTGCAGAAACTTATTTTTCAAACGGACGCATTAAAGTTGGAAGAAACATTTATCTTTTATCCTGAGTTAAGCCCTATAGATAGGGGGTGGGAGTGCGTTTTAAGAAGTCTCAGGACTCTTAACAATTTGTGATGTCAAAAAACATCGCTTTTCATTCTAATATAACTTACCAAGGAAACAAGGCAGAAACGACACTTTTATCACATAATATTTATTTGTATAGTTCCATTAATTCTCATATTTTTCTTTAATTTTAAAGATATCTTAAGCGTTATAAATAAATATAAACTGGACACTTTTTCTAAATTGCAAAAATCGACATATTACTGCGTGCAGAATTTTGAAGAGCAACATAGATCAAAATTTATAGAAGTACAGGTATTTAGCAGAAAAATATAGAGTTTTCAAGTTATACATACTCCTTTAAAAAGTTATAGGAAAAAGTTTTTAATACCCTTAGAAATTTGCGAAATTGTAAGAAAAATTCAAATTAAAATTGATAAAAATATTCCTTTTAATAATTTGTGTGAAACTTGATGTCGTAAAGAAATTTATTTTAAACATATATGTGACACTTCAAATTAAGATGATTAATAATTTCTGAGAAATCTTGCGCATAAGCTAAAATTTTTTGTTTTAGGAAAGATGAACTTAAAAATAACAACAAAAAAAACTAGTTAGGAAAGGTTTTTTTTTTTTTTTTTTTTTTTCATATTGTTCCAAATAACAATATGTATTTAAGAAAATTATTACTTTACGAATCTTTTCAAAAATTTATCACTAAAAATGTTTTCCACTCTTTAGAAGAGCGTAACAATCTAAAATAATTATCTTAAAATACTTAAGACTAATTTTATGAATTCGTTATATCAGAATAAAGTAATTAAATAACACAATTGCAGATTTGAATGAAATACTTACCCAAAAATATAATTCGTAGAACAAATAGAAAAACATAGTTAAACTATTTTATAAAGTTATATTACAGTTATCTAACAAATAATATTAATTAACGATTGTTAAACGAAAAAGAAACCAAATAAAAAATGCTGATTTATAAGATTACTTTCCTATTCTTATTGTGATTAAGAATTTCCCTAGAATAATAAGTAAATGAGGAAGTTTTTTCCCTAAAAATATTCTTATTTCCCTTTTCTGTCTTACGTGATTAAAGAAAATGTGATCCCTTCCTGTTTTTTCTTTGAAACTCCAGCTTTTTATTCCCATACAAGTTTCTTGACATTATCAAAAAAAAGTTAGTTAACGTCTTTATCAGAAGTATTTGCTTAGCGTGAATTAAAATAACAGTGCCCGCAAGTAAAATTAATACCTTGTTGCCAGACAGAGAAAAAAAAAGTAATCTTTTTAATCAAAGTTGTTTTAGGGAAAATACAAATCCCAAGTGAGTTCTTAGAAAGTTTAACAACGTTTCTTTAAAATTAAAAACACATAAATTCCTTGATGTGGTATGACGACTTTTTGCAATGAAGAAAAAAAAAATTCAAATTGATACTTTTCATGTTTTCGTATAACTTTGCTTCTATACATACCAAAATTAAATTAGAGGCAAAAACAATTCCAGCAAAAGAGGCAAAATAGGTAAAAGTATTTTTTTAAGTACATTGAAATTTTATTGAAAAATTTCAATATATTTAAAATTATTGATTTGCAAACCTATGTCAATTTTGCTTTTTAATTCTTAATCTATAAAATTCCTTAAGTAAATACCCTAATTTCTGTAAAGTAACGTGTTAAAATAATATGTTTTATATAAAAAAATCTATATAAATAATTATTGCTAGGTTTCCGTTTGGTATTCAACAATGAAAGAGTGATTGAGTTTAACAACGTATCACAATTAGAGGAAACACGTTAGCTGTTGGCAACGGAATCAGTGATTTTGATCATCGATCAAGTGACAAAGATGTCACCTGAGCTCACACCTCCTTCTCCAAACTTTCAAACCACACCAATGGGAGGAGTTGATATGTCGATATATGGAGTTGATATAACGGTATATATAGATATATGTTGATGTGTGTGTGTGTGTGTGTGTGTGTGTGTGTGTGTGTGTGTGTGTGTGTGTGTGTGTGTGTGTGTGTGTGTATCGATAATGTGAATCAGCTCCGCCACACGGCGAGTTTTCAGTGACATCAGAAAATGACTCCACGAAAGCAACGCCGGCCGCTAGTCCGCGACTATGACCCCTAGACCACGTGGTCGTTAGGCTTTCTACACCCACATACTCACGACTAATAATATGAATAATAGTTCGGAAGCTTAGAATCTAGAAAGGACATCTACGTCTATTTGAATTCAAATAAATTACATTTCATTTATAGGCAAAGGAAAATGTAAGTATATTTTAGTAAAATAAATTTTAGCCTCAAAATTTTTTTCCAGTTCGATGAACAAAACTTTTTTCTAATTAGATGAATAAATGTTTTATTCTAATGAGGTGATTAGGTGACGATAATGAATAATTATTAATTCCAGAGCTCTTTCTCTCTCTCTAATGATTTTTCTTCAGTGTCCAACTTTTAAAAGTAACTACAAAATTACCAGATTATTGTACTTTATTTATTTATTAAATTAAGATAAATATATATATTAATGACCTTCATTTGTAAATTGTCAGATATTATTTTTCAAAAAATTGTAGAAGCTTCAAAGTCCTTTTCATGTATAATAAAGGCATAATTTACTTCCTTCAATGAAATTAGACTATTTTAAGCTTGTAGGTCAAAAATAAAAATCAAAAAAATTACTGTAAGTTTTAAACACAAAATATATTATTATATTAATACTAATCAATGATAGTAAAAATAATTAAAAAGAAGATATCACTAACGACAATACTACTGATAATATAAATCTTTTATTAAATATATACCATCATTTCTTAAACTCACAAAAAATCCTTTAAACCTATAGTTTTATTTAACTGGCTGTATGAGACGCGACAAAAATATCGAATACATAAAGTCGTACTTTCTTAAACCAAAGTAATTTCGAGACAAGTTATGGAGTGTATCATAAATGTTTCCAGGTAAAACAGTTTTTTAATCCATAGAATCTTCTCAAGTCTCGGTGTGGAAATTAAGCGAATGAGATACCAACAATGATGCACATAATTTCCGATGTCCACAGCAGTGATCTATCATATTGTCTTCGACAGCGTTTTTCAAATCAAACCATTCCATGGAATGCATTTTAATTACAACATTTAAAGTAAGAATAGAATTATAATGCTAAATATTACCAACAACTATCATTTATTAACACACACAACTCGAAACTCTTTTAGAATTTTCTAAATTATGAGCCTTGAACATAAATATTAAATGTCTCACGAAGGAAATATATTTATTTCATAGTAAAATGCTTTGTTCGAAAGAGATGTTTATACATTTTTGTTCTGAGAAATACTATAAATTTTACATCAAACACTCCCATTTTATCTTATGTGAATTTCCGCAAAGTAATAAGTGAAAAGTAGAGCTTTGTATTTCTGTTAATGACTCAAGAACAAAGAAACAGCTTATTATTATAGGAACGTATTTACGATTTGTTATTTGGTAAAAATGTTACTGTACAAAACATAATGTAAAATATGGCTGTAGCACCTGTTACAGTCTATTATTCCTAAAAGTAAAAATAAAATCCCGCTTTATTTCAAAGATGCCTGATTTGTATATATATATATATATAATTACTTTTATATATTTCTATTGAAACCGTTTAAGTGTAGAAACATTTAACAGTTTACGTGTTTTATTTTTACAAGAAAAAAAAGGACATATTTGTTTTTCTGCCATAAAATGAGAAACAGTTATGCTATGGTAAATAGAGAAAATTATTAAAATTATTATTTACATTATTACTTAGAAAGATTTAGTTTTTCCAGATCATAGTAACTAAAAATATATTTCTAATCCATTAAAAAGTAAATACTAGTATATTCTTAAACATCACATCTTCATTACGTAAAATCTTCTTTTTAAAATTAATTATCTTTAGATTATACTAAATGAACTTAATAATGACAGAAACTTGGTTATGAGAATTTTGAATACATCTCATAACTTATGCATTATAATAAAAATTAAATCGTTTAAATTAATCGTTAATCGTTAAGATAAAATTAGAACCATTTTGGGATTTAGATCCTTCAGGCATGATAAAATAATTTTGCATGAAAAATAATTTCCTTCAAAACTTCTTGCATTGTGAAAATAAACAGTGAAAACAAAAAATTTCTAAATTTTATTTTAAACTCCAAAAAAGTTATAAATCTTTTTTTGTAACACTCACACACACACACACACACACACACACACACATATATATATATATATATATATATATATATATATATATATAAATTGAAATATGATCATTGGATCCTTTTATTCTCTACTCTTACTTTGCAATGGTTTTCTAGTTATATGTAATTTATACTATTTAGTTAATGGTTTTTACCCGTTTTCAATTAATGTTTTGTTTGATGCATTTAAATAAATTTTTAGCCTAACTGCATTTGAATTTTTTATTTAATGATGATTTTATTAATAAGAATTTTGACCTTCCTTTTAGTTTTTTTTTTTTTATTATTATTATTATTTTTATTTTAATTAAGTAATATTTTATTTTTTGTTCTAAATAAATTTTTAATAGAATTTAGTGATGATAATTTTAATTTTATATGATTTTGATTAGAAATAAATATTATATTATATTATTTACACACACTCGTGCATATATATATATATATATATATATAACACATCAATCAATAACTCCCGAGACTAACCCAGAGATGGCGCTCGTAGTAAACCAGTAACCAGGTCTTTGTAGAGTACTAGCCTTTGCTTGAAACGTGTCAAAATTTTAAGTCGATCGGACCAGAAACAGCTGAGTTATCGAGGTTGGAGTAAAGTCGTTTTGTAGTTTGTTTAAAAAATGGAAAAAACCGAGTTTCGTGTTCTGATAAAACATTGTTTTTAATGGGTAAAAATACCGTGCAAGCAAAACAATGTATTGAAAAATGTTACCCGGACTCTTGTCCATCAAAAGCAACGATTTGTCGGTGGTTTGCCGAGTTTAAACGTGGTCGCACCGTCACAAATGACGCGGAACGCTCGGGTAGACCTGTGGAAGCCATTACACCGGAAAATGTGAGTGAAGTGACAAAAATTATAATGAAAGATCGTAAAGTGAAGCTCCGTGAGATTGCTGAGATGACACAGATATCATATGGAAGTGTATTTACTGAAAAAGGTTTTTTGAAGTGAAGTGAAAAAGGTTTTTTCCAAGTGGGTGCCGCGATTGCTTTCGATGGAACAAAAACAGCAACGAGTCGATGATTCAGAAAGCTGTTTATCGCTATTTACTCGCAACAAAAAAGATTTCTTGCGAAAGAAAAAAAAAATTTGAAAAAAAAAAGAAAGAAAGATTTGGAAAAGCGTTGGAACGATTGTATCACCCTAAAAGGTGATTAACAAAAAGTGTTATGTTGATGAATAAAAAAAAAAAAATTGCAAAAAAAATGCTGTATTCAATGTTAGTCTCGGGAGTTATTGATTGATGTGTTATATATATAAACACTGGTATGCAAAACTTAAGCAACAATGTAAATTTTGAGCAGATTACCATGAAATTGCAGAAAAGGGGTAATTGCAATCAGTACAATGAACACGCAATTCAGTAGAAAGGTTATGAGTATGCAAGTATTTAAGAACAAAACGTCATAGGCGATGTGAGTGTATGTAAAAAGGGTGCAGTCCGAAAGCGCAGCTCAATACAACAATAAAAGTAAGAACGGAGGCTCAATTAAAGACATTCGCTGCAAGTGGAAGTGAGTTTTTTCGTAAAATATGGTTAGAAGAAATCATCTGGACAACTTAACACTTGGAGGAATGATCGGAAAGCTGAAGGAGGGGCGTAATTTCACCAGGATAACTGAAAAGTTCGGAATCAAAAAAAAGTGTCATTTCGCTCGCTTGGAAAGTCTTCCAAACAATAGGAACAGCTGTTAGAAAGGTTGATGGTGGCCTCCCTAGGAAAACAACTGCAGTGGATGACCGATTTATCATCGTGCAGCAAAAAGAGCCCGATACCAGTCAGCAAGCGTCATTGCTCATCAACTTTGTACAGTAACAGGGCGATGAGTGTCGCGGTTTACTGTGGCCAGACGCCTTCACAAAGGTAGTGTATTCATCCGCCGTTCTGAAGGCTGCATCCCTTTGAAAGATGAACATCGGGGGCACCGTTTAGAATGGTGAAAGGTGCACAAAAACTGGACATCTCATCAAAGCAGTCGTGTTCTTTTTACGGATGAGAGTCGTTTCAGTGCCATAAGCGATTTTCAACACAAGTTGATTTGGAGAGAGGTCGGGACAGGATTTCATCCCAGTAACATCACGAAAAGAGACTGTTACGGTGGTTCTGGAGTTATCGTCTAGGGAAGCATTATGTTGAACGGGTGGACTAAGCTCCCCGTTTTCGACAGAGGTTCTGTAACTGGAGATCATTTTTGTAAGGTGGTAACCCTTCCCCTTGTGCGTCGGTTCTGAGGTGCAATTGGACCATACTTCGTTTTTATGGATAACAATGCACGGTCACACCGGACTGTTGATATTCAGAAGCTGCTGGAAAGGGAAGATATCACTCGAATGGATTGATCAGCGTTCTCCCCTGATTCAAATCCCACAGAACATGTATGGCATGCTTTGGGTAGAAGCCTTGCGGCACAATTATATCCTCCGAGGGACACTCAACAACTGAAACAAGTTCTGATTGAGGAATTGGCGTTCTTACCTCAAGAACTGTTGGACAATCTGGTGTTGAGTATGGCGAGACTGTGCGAAGCAACTATTGTAGTAAAGGAAGGTCATATCCCATACTGAGGAACATCTGCCTAGTTGCTCTTCCAATTGGACAGACAATTACGTGTAACGATATTTATAAGTTCAATAAAGTCTTTTTTGTTTGATTTCATACTATATGCATTGTATTCCTTTTTGCGCAACTATGCTTTTGTCATCGTTTAAGTATACAATATTGTCTCAACTTTTTGAATTTCATGTCTCTCAAATGATTTCTCGAGATGTTATGGCAAAGAAAACACCTGTTGCTTAAGTTTTGCAACCCAGTGTATATATATATAACATATGAGGAAGGCTTAAAAAGTTTCTATTTTTGAAGATATACGGTACTTCTAAGGCAAGTGGGTGTTACCATTTTTCTATTATCTATTAAATGGTGTCGAAACAGACTTGAGAGAAATTATTGGTTATTTTTGACTAAACAGTCGTTTGGTGGGAAATTAAAATTTCTTTGCAGTCGCGTCGAGTTTTCATCGTCATTTTGCTTGTCATGTCGATGAGATCTAAATTCAGCATTATACACGAGAAGCCAAACTATGATCAAAACAACGGGTTGTTTCCGGTAAATATGCTCCAATGATCGGTCTTATCGACCGAAGAAAAAGGGTGTCATATTCATGTGCTTTTAGAAAAATTAATGTTTGTCACTTGACAATACGTCACTGATTTACTAATTTCTCATTCCTAATAAGTGTACTTTTTTACAACCCTATTATACTGAAACTGAAATAGAAATTATTTTTTATTCAATATTATTAAGATTGCAGATCAGTTCCAGAACATTATGTTATCATCTTCTTCCTGAAATTTTCTTTATAAAATCACAAAATTTTCTGATAATGTATGATCTAATGATTACATTCATGTAAAATCAGAATGCGAATAAAATAATTCTATTAATACCTAATTACATTCCGATGCTGTCTAAGTTCAAAGGTGGAGCATCCAACTACAAATTTCTCAGCACTAATTTAGTTTAGTGCTAAGCCCATTATCTTAATTATTGTGTGAAAACACGAAACAAATCCTTTTAGCGTTCTGAATTCAAATTCGAAGAAGTAAATGAAGGTAAAAATTTTATTTAGAATAGTATTCATTCTTTTTAAAAATATTGAAGCATTATTTTCTTTTGTAAATTATTTTCGAATTTCTAAAATTGTTAAAGAAGATGAAAGATAAAGCATAGAAATTTCAGAAGAAAACAACTGATTTTAGAAGAGGGACTTTTATGGCTTTTACAAATATAACGAATAAAATATTCATATCTTAAAAGGATATTTATTAGGAAAGCATAATAATTGTATATATAATCTTAATAAATTTCCCTACAAAAATATACTATTTCTAATCTTGAAGCACAATTTATATAATTTAACTATTTTAACAAATTTTAAGACAATCAAAAGATTACTTCATATAAAAAAATACTACAAACGATAATTTCGAGCATCAAAACTATGACGAAAATTATTAATTGTAATTGATTCATTTACGATTAATTTTCTCTATTTCAGTTTTAACACGCATTTTCAATAAGGAGTAAGAAACGTGTAAATACAATTACTTTGAAAACATCAATAATCTGGGGATTTATCGATTTCGATTAATTTTTCTATAGTTTTTTTTGGTGTTTATTTTAGTCACAGATCAACAATATTTTGTAGTGTATATGTATATAAACTCACCAAAGAAATATTTTTAAGAGCGTTTAGAAAAATATTTATATTACAAATAAAAAATTAATGTTATTACTTTGTTTTTCCTCATATAGAGAAGGAGTTTATAAATTCCCTCTGTATTTATTTTTGTATTAAGGTCACTCATAAAGTACACGAGAACAGTTAATAATTGTTTATTTTAAACCAAGTGGGAAAAAATAATAAAAAACTATTTTTTTAAAAAAAACCAATAATCATTTATATACAGAAAAAAAAAACTTTGTAAAGAACAAAAATCTGAATTAAATGATTGTGGCAAAAGAAATCACAATTAAATTTAAGGCACAGATAAATTGAAGGCTATATTCTATTACTTTATTAGGCAATTATTTATTCTAGTACTTGTGTGTGTGAAATATCGCTCATTCCTAGCCTTTATTGAATTCTTAATATGAGAATTTGTAGAGTTTTTTTTATAAGCAATATATTCTGATTCTCTCATTAATTAATTTTTTTTTGTCAAAGCGAATAAATTTCTACCAATTCTTCCGCTTGAGGCTCCTGTCTACCCACCATTTTGATTTCGTGAAAGTAATGTAAATTCTATGTAATATCTACTTTAGTCCTCTATTATTTTATCTATTTGAATGTAAAAAAGTGCATCCGAAAGAGCAAAAAATAATAAAGGTTTCTGTGGAATCCCATTTTCTCACAAAGTTTTGAAACTATTTTAAAAATATTTTTTTTCAAATAGCAGAAAACCCACAAACGAATTATTAAAATAGAGGTAAAATATTTTTCAGAATCGTGTGATTTGTGTAATTCCTCAGAAACTTCCATTATATTTTGCTCTTTCACGGACAGTTTAGTACACTTAAAAAGATCAAATGTTCTAGATTCGAAGACGGAAGAAGAAATTCCAAATAATTAATATCACGTTCACGAAATCAAAATGGCTGGTAGACAGGGTCTCTGACCTAATTTACAAACTAAAATAAATACATACAAACGGTTGGTATATATTGTGTACATACATCGTTTACATTTACATGGATCATGTATCCTGCATAATAATATACACAAGCTCAAAAATATTACTAAATGGCTAAACACATGTATGCACCATTCGTTTTTCTTACAGTCTAGTCTTTATGATAGTATCAATGGTTTCGCATAATAAGTTGATTTACAATACACCTAATAAGAAACATGACGAAATGCAAGAAAATACAAAGTGAAATTTAGCAAAACTTAATGGCCTCGTACCAAATCAGGATAAGTTGAAAAAACATAAACGTGTTCATACTGCACAAAAAAATACAAAATAAAGGCATATAATTATTTTCTTACGTTTCCGTTTATATATTTAAATCAATTTAACGCGTTAGAATCCCCTTTTTACATCAGAATTAATTCGATAAATACTTGGAAACAATGCGTTACACGCAATGATATTCAAATTCTTGTCTTTCAGTAGTTATAATATTCTTCAAACATGCTGAAATTTCAATCTTTCTAACAATAAGTTATATTAATAATTGAGTTCTGAAAATGATTATACCATATATTTGGTGACCTGAATATTATGCATGCATCAAATGAAATGCCAAAATAAATTTGAGAAATAGGAGTTTAAAGGAATAATTTATGACTTTCGAATCAAACAAAACTTCAATAGTTGCTTTAGGAATTCAAAAGAAGCATGTGATATTTCTTAAAACATCATTCATAGACATTAATTTAAAAACTGTTCAGTTAATTCCTGGATTAAAGAAATTTTCTTATGTTATTTGTTTACACGATGACAAAAACCTTTTAAATTTTTCGGTATCGTTTGTAAGAATACAGTAATAATTTTGAATATTATTAATGTTCCAGAAATGGTGAATGATATCATAGCAATTTTTAATTCATGTATTTTTTAATACTTGATTTCTTCTTCTTCTATGAAGCATTCAACTAAAGATAATTAAATATCAGCATTCTAGGGATCAGAAGAGTGAGCGAATAATTCTCAATTTTTTTTCACTCAATGTGATTCAAATGTATTACAGTTTCCCAAAATTTTACTCACATATATATTTGTGGTTTTTCGCTAACTTTTCATTCAGGTGAAGAAAATGTAGAACAAAACAATGATTGTATATAAATTTTATTAGAAATCTTTGTTAATTTGTTGTTTATTCCCTTTGCGATTACTTACATTATAACTAACTTCTGCAGTTGTTACCAGTTATCGTAAAACTAAAAGAAAAGATATCTTGCTCTATGCCATTTAAAGTAAATTAGAACTAGAAGACTTTTAAATCTTGTAAAGGTTTCGAGTTATCGTCGAAAACTCTTTCAGTAAACACAAAATTTCATATTTCTAAATAGTAAATATTAAGTTTTCCAGAGAGTTCTGCTTACTTGTGAAACGAAGAAAAATTATATTCTTTTCATACCTTTAATAATATTCCAAACTATTTTTGTAACTATTTGGAAACTAGGATTAATCTATAAATATTCCAGATGGGTGTCTCACGAGTTAAGTGAAAAGAATTTGCTAACTCGACATTGGACCAGCTGATAATAGCCGATGAAAAATGGATTTACCTAGGAAACATCGTTAGAAAAAGTGCATACTGTGTTCTCGGACAACCTTCCCCCTCTACATCTAAGCCGAATTTGAACCTGAAAGAAGAATGATGTGTATAAGATGGGACATCCAAGGGCCAATACATTCCAAGCTTTTGTAACCAAACGAAAATCTCTATTTGGGGAGAAACAGTCTGGAAATTTATGATTTAAGCACATCACTGAACCAGGTCAAAAGCTGTTTCAGTCTCAGGAAATCACAAAGCTAATCCCTAAAATTCTGTCACACCCACCATACTTTCCAGGCCTATTAGCCTCCGATTATTACTCATTTTTCTCCCAGGAAAATTATTTGAAAGGGAAAAAATCCAAAATTCTGTAGCAGATTTTAACCAAACACACCTGAGTTCTTAGGTACTAAAGAAGGCATCTTTCAAAAGTGGTGTTTGTAAATAGCCATGAAGAATTCATATGTAACGGCGAAATTTATAGAGTGTGGTAAATGTTATCAAATATATGAAAAAAAATGTGTTAATTTCTTTCACTTTACTAACGGAGATTAATTTCGAGTATTATTTTTCGTCCGAAATCTTAGTCACCAGGAAATTGACTTTTGAAGCAAAATCACAATAATAAATTAATAATTTAAGAGTAAATAATTTCTGTAATATAAATATGAATTTAATGTTAACTATATGAAGCAAATAAATCAATTATTTGAATTCGATTCCTGTATTTATACCAGAACCAGTGCGCAAAATACTTGAAAACATTTGGTTTTGCAATGTTTTCAAATGCTTCGTATCCAAATCGCTATTTTTGAAGACCTAATATTCGTCACAAAGCTCCAAATTAGTTAAATGTTTTAATGCAAATTTTATTAATTTTAAATTTTATAAGCAATTTAATCTTTCTTTTGAAAACCACAGAAAAATCAAGTACATTTAGATTGAATAAAGATCAACTACTCTAAAAGCACTGCCTTGAATACCTAACATTCTCAATTGGATTTTATTGCATCAAACTATTATTAAATTGTCAAAGAAACTTCATGTTTTCCCCTCGAAAAACTAGAGATTTAAGACGAAAAACGTAAATGCATTTACAACTCAAATGCACTTACAATTTGAATTGTTCAAGCGGAAAGAGGCAAATATTTTTTTTCCTATAAGTAACTCGATTTAAAAACTTGGATAAAAGAATGTAGAACTTTTTACGCGTGAATTAACTGGAATTTATGAAAATATTCTAAAGGTTAAGTTCAGAAAAGTAAGGCTAACTGTTTGGATGTAAATAAAGACTTAATTAAACAATAAGTTATTTCTTTCTCTTTTGAATTTTAAGTGCACTTTTGAAAAATAATGGGCGAAAAATATTATTCCGTCAAAAGCATTTATTGCACGACATTTAAAATGCAATATACTTCATAAAATCATTAGTTTATAGAAATGCCAATTTAAAAGTAATTCATATTTTTATTGCGCTTATAGACTATAATGTTCTTTTCATTTTATTTGATATATTTAGCAAAAACATTCTAACACGCGCTTAAAAAATATTCCCGATCGTCAGACAATATATCACCTATCATAAATTGTTTTATTTTCTTCCAATAAATGGTGTTTAACTTTTCGGAATTCAAAACTCCTTTAGTAACTTTTTTCCTCAAGAATAATTTTATACTCGAGTTCGTATTTATTACCAATTTAAAAAAAATAATATGAAAAGTCAATTTTACACAAAGATCGTTGAATATATGTTATAAAATTCTTATTTTGATATTAAAATACTATTCTTACGAGATATTCTAAAATTCAAAAAGAAGATGGAGAAGAAAACATAATACAAAAAAGATGTGACTTGAAAAAGACTATTTCAAAATTTGCATTCTCCCTTTTTCAAAATACGAAGATAAAAAAAAAAAACAATTTTTCTACACAGAACTTGAGAGCACGTCATTTACAGATCTTTTGGTGCATTTCTAAAGGCACTTTTCGCTTAAACTGCTACAAATAGAATTTTTCAAAATGACACGAAATTCAAAAGACTTACTCTTGAGCAGCACCATTGACGAAATGCGTGTAGAAATATATTCAAAAGAGCATATGCAAGACAACGATTTTTAGTTCTTCGGAAATGGCCTACTTTGACAACACTTATGTATTGATAGTAAAAGACAGTATATAATGTTGTTCATTTTTGACACTATTCTTGCTGTTCATTAAAATAGTGTGTGTGTGTGTGTGTGTGGCTTATACAAAATCATTCAAAATGACAAATTATGACCAATAAAACCAAAAATAAAGAACAAAAGTGCTAGACAAATTAGTGAAAAAAATCAGCAAATTATCAAATTAACCTATATATCAAATTAAATATATAATCTTAAGTTAAAATTAGCAGAATATAATTATAAAAAATAAGTCAAAATTTACTTAAATACTATTATATATACATAAAAATATTAATTAATATAAATATAAGCCATTAATTAAAAATTAATACGAACTGTCTCTAAGAAACTATACCGATATAATTTTCCAAATTATTGTTTATAAATTTATCGTTTTTGTCAAGTTAAAGTGTGTAAAAAATTTAGAGAGACACTTCTGCCTATCCTAAAATCTCTAGTATTAAACTGATATTTTCCCCATTACCTTTTATAAATTCAAACACCAGGTTTGGCACAGAATCATTCAAAGATCGAATTCCAGTTTCACATACATTGTCCCAAACATGATTCGGGAGCTTTCTGAAGTTATTAATAGTCATATTGCTTTCCACTGCCATATATTCTTCATAACCATGACAAAACGTGAATATTGTCAGCACAGAACCAATTTTTGACGACCTAAGTGGTATGAATGGATGTTTCATCTTATCGAAAGATCCATTCATTTTCGAGAATATTTGGACCATTAGACAGAATTTCAGATTCTATTAATTGAATGCAATCTATATATTTCCGGTTACCTTTTAAGAAACAAGACTTGATTTTCTTCCAAAAGCAACAGCTAACCTCACCATCAAACTTCCTCCTTCCGACTGTATAGTAGAATACAGTTATTCATTGTCCTTTAAGCAATGCCAGTAATATGGGAATCCATTAGGATCATCCAGATCGAAAAATTTCTTCAGAAAATAACAAACGTCCATCAATATGCCCAAGACATATGAATGTTCAAAGCAGTCGGTTATCTGCATGAATTTTTTCACAAATTTGGATGGTGTTTTCTTATTTGAAATCTATAAGCTTTAAACTTTTATATATAATTATGAACAGTTTGCATTAAAACGTGTCAATGCGGCTTCCGTAATGGCTATTGAAACTGATAAGATTTACTTTTTTAGCTGTCAATGGATTATTTTTCATCACAAGGAAGGATTTTCTTTTAGCTTCCCGGGTTTCTTTTTAGTTATATGAGTATTGGAGTTTTTCAAAACACTTGCAAAAGCGCTAAGAGCAATATTACGCGTAAAGGTGCAATGTCTCTGGTGTTTTTTCTTTCATCTCTGTTAGTTATAATTCATCTATCCGAAATTCTTATAAAGATACACCTATATGCATTATAACGAAACAATATGATTTATAAGCCACGAAATTTAATTTTTTTTAAATGCAATCTACAAAGTATAAACTTTTACTTCAGAATTCCCAAATATATCCAATAAATTAAACCTTTGCTAGTATTATATTTTTTTTCTATAATAAATTCATATATATATATGTATATATATATTGTTTTTCCACGTTTAATAGAGTAATAGGCATTTAATATTAGACTCGAATAGAAAGTCGTAGTATATGAAGAAAATATCCAAAAAGGACCTTAATTTCCAACTGATAAAGAACGTTAAAAATCTCAAGAAGTTAAGTTTTTTATCTTTCTACTCTTTTGACGCAGAGTATAAATTATAGGGCACCAATCGCTATGGATGATAGTAACAATAATAAAAGTAAGCTGTTGTATGTACACAAAGAAGCGGCAGCCCAATTTGGAGTAGCCTAATGCTATAAATTTATTAAATGGTGATAACGTGTCGCATTTCACCAAATTTTAAAATGTCAACAGAACAAATATCTCAAGACAGAATTCCAGTAAAAACATTTAGGTAAGTGTTATAAATAATAAATTATTTCGATTTTCATGCTTTTTATTTTTTTCCCTGCAAATCGAATTTGTATTCCACTTGAGTTCCTCCTGCTACAGAAAAAAAGATGAAAATGATTCACTCTCCTTAACAATGTTTAAATGATTCTGTTTGAGTACAAATATTTCTTAGTATTTCTTGGCATGGAACCTATTATCACATTTTACATTATATTACATGCTTAGTTATCCCAAGTGTTTAGAATTTTATCGGCATCATAATGGATTCCCGACACCTTAATTTAACTGAATGTAATTTTGTATTTTATTTTTTGAGTTGTTTTTTGCAATATTTTCATACACAAGTTTTTGTCAAGTAACAGAATAAATAATATTCAAGTACTTATCTTTAATGTTTACTTTAATTTTGTATATTTTGTACACCATATTTGTTGAATTCATACACAAGGCGATATTTTCAAGCATAATAATTTTCTTATATTGGTGTTTGTTTTACGTTATTAATATCTTTTAGTTTTGTTAGTTACATTAGATTTGTTATTACGTATTAGTTTTTCTTTAGGTTTACTTCGTTGTCCGATTCATTAATGTTTTTTTAATGAATTTGATTTTGGTTTTGATCTCTTTTCAAATGTATCTTGGGTTTCATAACCGTTTTTTCAATAATATAGTAGAGGTAGAGTATAATATTCCTTTATCGTGAACTCTTTTAATTTCCGGTAATCAACGTAGAATCATGTCGAACCATCTTTTGTCTTAACATGTACAATAGGCGGAGCCCAATGTCCGGATGACTCTTTGATTATTCCTTATTCTATTTTCCACCATCTCTTTAATTAGATTCTCAGTTTCCTTTTTCTTTGCAAGAGGCAAGCGTCTTGTATACTGCTAGATTGTTGGATGATTACCTGTATTAATTCCATGTTGAGTTATATTGCAGCTGCCGACATCAGCATCACAGGTAGAAAATAAGCTCTAATATTCTTTTAGTAATAGTTGTACTGTTATCCTTTGCTCTTCATTAAATCCTTCAAGATTCTCCAAGATCGATTGAAAATTTCGGGACTCTGAAAATTCTTGAGAACGAGCGACGATATCTACTGCTGGTTCACACGTCGCCATAACAGCTCCTTTTTTTAAAATCTTCAATCTACTGTCTAATTTTAGAATGCAAACGGAATAACTAGTCTTTTTAAATCAACGAGTGTGGTCGCAACAATGATACCTTCCTGGGAAACTTTAGTACAATATGTTACGGATTATCTGAATTGTGTCGAAACTTCGAGAATTCCTTGTATAAGACATTCTGAATTTGGCGGTATTATAGTCCTCTTCTTTGCCTATACAGATCATAACTACGAACTCTGTACACCGGCCGAAAACAAATTTCTTCTCCTCCAGTCCTTATTTCATTCTTCTCAAGATCTGCAGTGAAATTAAATTTTCGAAGAAAATCCAGGCCGAGAATACATAAATCAGAGATGTCAGCTACATAGACTCTATGTTGGAATTTTCTGGTTTTACACGGCTCCTAGTTTTCAGAGAAATTCTAGGAGCCGAGTAAATAATTTATCCCTTCAGTTTCTTGACTGAGTCCGTTCCTATAAGAGTTACATTAGCACACGTATCTACCAAAATCAAACATGAGATATCACAAATAGATCCTTCTAAGTAGAGTCCATTTTTCTCCCCACCAAGAGTGGAGACTTTTAGTCCTTTTTCAGAGGCTATGTTCAGAAAATGCAGCCTTCGCCACACAAGACGGCAGAAAGTTAGTTTTTTTTGGTTGGATGTAATCATTTGGCACTCTCTCTCTGCACGTGACCTCGTTTATTGCAGTTCCAACACAAAGAAATTTGTGGAAAAGCATTTCTCCTTTACACGGAATGAATAGTTAGAAACTTTTCCAATCGGTTGAAGATATATTCAAATTTATCGTCCTTATTTTTACTAGTATCTTCCCCTATTTCCATTGATCTCACGTCTTAGAAACAGTTTTCGCAGTCTCATATTTCATGTTATACGCCAGAGCTGATTCCAAATCTTTCGCATCCATCAAACTTGTTAAATGTCGAGTATCCTCGTCTCTGATAACATCAACGAGGTACTGAGCTGCTAAGCTTTCCCGAACATTTAGGGGACACTCGGCGTAAGCAAAGCTCATAAGTCGCTCTACATCGGAGGTTAACACTTGAAGACTTTCTCCTGGTTTTCGACGTCTCGTTTTCAGTTCCTTTCAGTAAAAGAGGGTAAGATGGGTGTCACCAAATTGGGATTCTAAAGCCTTTTCTATGGTGGTTAGATCCGTCAACTTATCACCTGGTATTCCTTGCAGAATCTCCGCTGCTGATCCTCGGACAGAGGCAACAAGTTGACTGGCTTTCACAGAGTCCATCCATCCATTAATAGAACTCACAACTTCGAACTGAGTCTTAAAAACAGTCCGTGACGTTTATCCATCAAATATCAAAGGTTTGACGCTCGGCCTTGCGAATTGAAACCAAAGATTATAATTGCAAAATGGGCGAAATGAAAACCAAAGATTATAATTAAAAATTCTTCTTATCTCTATAACATCAAAACTAGATCCCATACAAATACCAACTAATCGACTATCACTCAACTATCTTGCCTCAATAACATGCATACTGTAATGCATCCCAATGCTTAAACACATCCAAACTTTCTATCTCATCCTTAACTATTCACAGCACTGATATATATATATTATAGCAATGTTAATTTCTTAAAGTAACAATTTGTACACAAGACGAAATTCTCCAATCAAATACCGTCATAAAGTAGCGCAAAAGATTAGTTGAAAGCAAAAATGCACGAGAACCCTTTACAAATCTAGCAGCGTCTTCTGTCTAAAATTATTCAGTAATTGGAAGGATTTTTAAGATTAGACGAAAAGAGCTCTTTAAGCTCCCTCCTATCGGCCATTTTGATTTCGTGGATGTAGTTTTAATCCAATGAAGTTTATACTACCATCCTTGCATTTATGCTGTCTTATCTATTTCAATGCAAATAAGAGTATTCGAAAGATCAAAAATAATGATGAAACCGCAGAATTGCGTACGATTTTCTACGATTTTCGAAAATATTTTTAAATATTTTTAAAGACCGGAAAATCCACAAGCAATTTATTAAAATAGGGGTAAAAATAATTTTAAAATTTGGAGGAATAGTGTAATTCTGTATAAAGCTTCTTTATTTTTTGCTCTTTCGAATGAACTTTTTTATGTTAAAATAAATAAAAAAGCCCAGATTTTAGGATGGTAGTTGAAATTCAATAAGATTAACATTACATTCGCGAAATCAAAAAGTCTGGTAGACGGGAGTCTTAAGATATATTTCTGCGTTGTAAGTATTTGGATGAATACGAAAGGCAATAAATAAGTCAAAGAATCTAAACATTGTACAAAATATCTTTTCGCCATCTCAAAGACAAACTACTCCAGAAGTAAGTATGAAATATTCCTAAATATAGAAAGATGGGTCAAGTGATGAGATAATTCCAATGCCCGCAACACTTTTTCTTGTGACACAAGACTATATGCCTCAAAGGTCTTCCTCCTTCAGTCTTTATTGGATGTTATACTTTTTTCTTCTTCCGGACCGTCGACTATTTTTGCCAGATATAAGCGTGTATAGTCGCTTGTTATCTACCTTTAATCCTCTGATAGAAATACTGCCTGACAGAAAAAGGTCATACCATATCGACTTGGGAAAGCTGAGAAGTTTTTTTTTCCCTGCTGTTAATGTTAGGTGAATTTGCGACATAATGAAAGGCATGGACACATCAGATGCTTGGTAAGTAAAGGAAACTCAGTAATTTATGATGTAATAAAAGACTTCGAGCCTACTAGAGACTGAATAAATATGAATGTAAAAGAAAAAGCGAGTAGAAAAATTGGATAAAAAGTTTTGCATTTAAAGCTTCTAACTACCAGTTTTCATTTTTAATTCTTAAGTCTTATATTAATATCTTATGAAATTTATGCTCTAAACTATACATCTCTATTTGTAACGGAGTAACATGGGATATTCGGATTTGTTTCTCTTCAACTAAGATCTGAAATTTTTCCTGTATTTATATTTGAATTCCCAGCTTCTTTCGTATCAAATGAAGCGTGATGATGCTAATTAAGTAATCTTCAGAAGTGAAGTGAATAGATATAATCAAGTCGTATAAAAGTGACAGAGAATTGACTTGAGAATATGAAGCATGTTGGAGTCATGTGCGCAGGTCTTGAACAGGCATCAAGACTTCAGGCGTTCTTCAGGTCAGGCGTCTTGAACATATTTGGTGAGATTAAAAACCTATCGGAGCAATTCGAGGAGGTATTAGCATCATATTGCAGTAAGTGTAAGTGTAAATTATAGAAGTTGTTATCACTCTCGAAAAAGAACTTAACAATGGAGAGCATCTCCCTTATTTGAGGAGTAAATAAATATATTTTTGTTATAACTGACTATTTTAATTAATTGGTCTGAGCTTCAAATTAAGTACTTGTGATTAAACTTTAAGATGACAGACAAGACGCGTAACAGGATGCTGTCACAACGAGTTATCACGTACATTTACCTTTATTTATTTTATGGGGCAATTTAAGTCAAATGTTTGATTGAGAAACTCACCTTGGGGAAGAACCATGATATATGTAAATTAGTCTAACTATGTAAGAAGTGTAATGAAAAGAGGAAAAGATAAAGGCATTGAAGAATTCATTGGCACACTATATTGGTTCGAGCAACGTGAGACGACATACAACTGTTAAAGGTAACGAAGATAAGGGTAATTCTTCATTACATTATTTGGTTAAGGATATAATTAATTAATCACTCCACATTATTAATTTATTTTGATATTACTTATTTAAAGTTTGAATAAATTGGTTGAAGATTGTTGGCTGATTAATAGTGCTCCTATATACCTCTTAATCTTATCAAAGACAATTTGAGACATTTACTGTCTTGTATTTCTAATAGATTGCCGCTACCTTTTTTATAGTATTGATAAACAGTTGCATTTTGCCTGAATGAGTCTATAACACCCAGTTTAGTTTATATTTATTCTAAATATATATATTGGTTTAATAATATTTTCAGTCAAGATTCAAGTAGACTATTGTCTGTTTACATAACGAGCAAGAAATGGTAAAATAATGATGTTCCCCTTATTAAAACTTTGTAACAAATTGATGAAACTAAGTGATAGTGAAATATTGAATCAGCACGAAGGAAAAAAGTATTTAAGATCAAGATCACTTTCCGCATCAAACATCTGTGTAACTATGTTTTGATATTTACATCATTTAAAAAGAAATATGAGACATATTTTAAGCAAATGAGAGAAAATAATTATTCTTACTTCGTATATTTTAAACCACAACATGTATTTAATAATCAATTTCTACCGATCTTATATTTTATCTACGGTATATAAAGTAGCAGAAAGTATATTAGTGATGCTCATTAACATGATTATGTTTGAACAAGTCACGTAAATGTAAATAAAAAAGTATTTTATATAACGGAAGTTTGTACAAGAACAGTAGCGCTCGTATTTATATTTAACTAAACGCACTCAATCGCAGAACTTTTGCATTTTTAACTTTTTGTGGAACTCATTTGGTACATGAAAATAATAGAAAAGCATCTTATCTAATGTGGTGTAACTTTTTTTGCTTCCAATCGGCAGATGTCTCTCACGCAAACATCTGTATATGTTATAATTATTGCGATTAGTTCATTTTAATTCCCTACGTAAAAACGACAACTAGAAATTAATTTCTTAATTGCATTCATTCTAGAAAGCTAACATTTTTAATAAGTTTAATTGTCTGTCCACCAATTGAAAATAAGGTTATGTGATTTTTTATTAACACCGAACAAAGAATTAACATGAGGGTTATTGGCCACGAACTTCATAATTTTGAATCTTGGTTACTTGGTTACATGACTGGTTAGTATCTCCCTCTGCTGAGTTCTAACCACACTAACACTAAGATTTGGGATTTCGGCTAGATTTAATGCGCCCCACCCCCCGCTACAAGGTGGACTTTAAGTGGCATCAGGGATCGAACCCACGACTTGACGAAAACCACGTACACAGCGAGCCCATGCAGGGAAGAGTTTTCGTACGTTCGAAACACACACACAGATATATATATATGGGGGGGGGTGTAACATAAAATTATAATTGAATTCTTTTTATTTCCTCCGAAGCTTTGGCATCATGGTGTGTGGTTGAAAAAATAATTGCCGATTTTTCTCTCTTTTCGACACATGTAAGAGTAAAGTAAGAGTCATACCCGGCCAATTAGATCCAGTCTGATAAAACGTCATTGGCATTTTTTCTTTACGTTATTAAGACAAAAATGCAATTCCATAAAATTGAAAAAGTTATAAAATAAACATATATATCTATTTGAGGAATGTTTAAAAAACTAGCAGTCATTAATGAATTCCATGGGAGCTACCAGGAAATCAATTATATCAATGGGTAGATTAGACCTATATTCAAGATTGTAAGTTAAAAAAGCTCACAAGAAAAAAAATTGAATAAACAATAGCAAAAATATTTAAAATTAAATAAATTGTTCTATGTAAATTTTTGTTAAGAGCAAATGTTGATACCAAAGTATTTATTTTCAGAATTAGCATTTTTATATAATTAAATAATTCAAATAAATATTGAAAATTAAAGCAAACGATTAAATATGGAAGTGGATAGAAATATTTTTTTTTAAATATTGAAATTAAAACAAACGACAAGTTTTTTAATTAAATACATTATGCTTTAAATGTAAATACCGCTGCCCTTAAGGGAATTATTTTTTATGTGTTTTATTTCAATTCAATAACAAAAATTTGCATAAATTTGTTATGACATGTACTTGAAAATTAAGTCATTATTAGTGAAAGCAGGCACGTGATATATATGCAAAACCTTTTAGGATGAAATTTTTAATAACATGTTTTAGAAAATTAAGTTCCTTAATGATGAAAGATGCATCCAAACATGTACATAAAAACATTTACGACATAATTTTGAAAAAAGCGTGGATGACATTTCTGTCGTTAATTAAAACAATAGCCTTTTGGTGGTCTATGTAATAATAAAGCTAAATGCTGTGTTTGAATATTTTTTCTCCTTTCATGTTACTTATTAGCCATCTCTTAATGCAAATAATTCGTTTTTTAAATTATTATGCCATGAAATATTTTAGAAATAAACAATTGTTATTTATTAACCAATATCTCCAAGCAACGTAAAAACTATCAATACATTAAATAAATTAAATCTTTTAAAAATCTTCTGGATTAGAACTAATTAATATGTAAGTTGGTTTGTTTATGGAATTCAAAAAACTATAACGTTAATTATTGGAATTATTTATCTGTAGTATTACATTTAAGAATAACAATCATCAAAATAGGAATTAAAGCATTAACTTAAGTTTATAAAAAACTAAATTTGAAAGAAGTACGAAACACGACAAATACTTCAAAATAATTATCCAATTCTCTTCGACAGTATTTTATTGTTTTTCATAAAGAAACGTGCAAGAATTTTTCGATTTTGGCTTGCCTCAGGTGGCTATTTACACAAGAGTAAGTAAATATTGTTAGACATTAATGAAACCTAAATCAAAAGAAATATATTATTTTATAATATGAAAGAGAAAAGTTATTTGATAATCAAACAGACTTTTAGATTAAATTTTTAATGAGTTTATTATTTAACGAAAAAATATAACTGCGGCTTGTGGGATAAAATACAAAATTCCCTGATAAAACAGATTAAATCTTATAATAAAGCTCCATGAGTTTACACTATGCACACTAATACCTCTATATTTTTAGTTCTTTCACATTTTTTTTTGCTGTTTGATTACAGCAGTGAACAATTTTATCGATTTATTAAAATATGAAACAAAAAGTCTTACATTATGCATTTGATAAAGTTAGAATGATTTTTTTTTAGCTTTCTGTTTTCAAAATTCTGGAAATTTTTCAAAAAACCTCAACTCTTTTTTAAGAAAAACTATTATTACTTATTATTATTATTTTAAGAAACTTAAGAAAAACTATTTATTTTTATGTTTTATCAATGACTAAACTATTAAATTTCTATTATAATCGTATGTATATTATTCATAAATTAGGGAGTATAAAATAAAATAACACGATCCGAAAATTACATATATTAGGAATGAGCATAATATTATGATAATTATATTCCTCTAAAACCATTACATCTATAACAAGATATAAGAGATAGTTGGTCCAATATTTCTTCCTCTTTTTAAATATTTCACCTATCTATTACAATCTGAAAAAAATTCATACCAGTACAAGAACATCGATAAATTATATGAAAAATTTATAAACATGGTCATATAATAAGATCCCAATTTTCTGAAAGACGTTAAATGTATTAACAAATTTAACAGTTTTTATCTCATATATATATATGTGTGTGTGTGTGTGTGTGTGTGTTATATATATATATATATATATATATGAGATAAGAAGTACCCTTAATATTGCTCAAAAAGTATGTGTTATGTTATAGGACTAGGAGCCTTATACTTTATCATAATATAGTCACTGTAGTATCATACATTAAACGTGATCTCTTTTTCCAAGAAATCCATGCAAATGATGCCCTTCGCACCCGAAAAAACTCGTTGCCATATCATTTCCAGCCGACATCACCTTTTATGGAGCTAATTCATCTAAAGCAACTCGTTGTGCTCATTGCTGCGTGTTTTCTTAAAATGATTAGTAATCAACGTAATATTTACGGTCACAAATCAGTAATCAAAACTGACCTATGAATCAGTGTAAAATTTGTCTCGGTTCCTTTCATCATCCTCCTTAACTGAGAGAATTTTGTATAGTAATTTTAAACTTTTATCTCTTGAATGGAATTAAAAATGTTAAACTTCCAGTGGTCTAATATTATTAAAATGGATTGTTGATATATTTTTAAAATTAGGGAGAGTACTGTTATACTTGTTAACAATAGAATGTTTATCAAAATACATTACAGAAAATAAACTTATGATGATAATATTGTGAGCAATCATCAAAAAACTAAAGCATTGCTAATAAAATTTAAAATTCGACAATCAATGTCAATGATTTCCTTGTCGTGGTAACCTAAATGTTAAAATTGTGATCTAATCATTTAATTCTATAAGGTTTTGTACATTAATTTATGAGTTTTTATTAAGCCCTTATCATTCAGTATACTACAAATGTCTCCATGATAAATGCAACTCCCCTGCGAAATCCCAGCGTGGTGCGGCTTAGAAGTTAGAAGAGGGAACTAACATTTTAAGTATATGTCTTTATAATTCGGTTGTAGTTCAGAATTACTAGGTCAGTCATGCTATTAACAACTTGATTTTTTCCATGAATTTTATTATTTAGGAACTAATTAGTAATGTTTAGTTTGGTTTTATTCCCGTCGCTCTAGAAGCAACACGAGGACTATTGACAACAGACCTCATAATTTTGTACCTAAGTCAAGTGACGAGGACGACATTTGATCTGGCATCCCCCTTTCCAAACTTCCACACCATGACAACTGGAGGAATTGGAGCCTCGACAGATTTTATGTACATCAACCTCAGCTGCACGGAGGATCTTCAGTGGCCTCAAGGCTCAATTTCAAGACTCGGCGAAAACCGCTGGCAGTGAGTCCGCGACCATAACCGTGGCCACAATTAATAATGTTAATTACAACTCGAAGTCTCAGCGTGACACGGTGTGAAAGTCAGAAGAGAGACGTGACAGCTCAGGTGCTGGTCCTTGTTTTTTGAACGTGTTTTAAAATTATGAAGTAAATTATATTTCTTTGAATTGAATAGATTAAAAATCTGATTCTCTTTCTTCGAATAATTGTGTTTACTATTCATAGAAATTTTAAGAATCCTAGCGTAACAGGTTGAAATTTAGATTTTGACGTTAAGTCATAGTCTTCCCGGACCTACGAAGTCCCATCAGATGGTGTCCATCTCTGTTTCTGTAGTCCATGAACCTGGGGACTAATTACAAATTAGTTTCCAGGCCGAAGGACTAACCTGCTGCTACACCCTCATTTAGCTTGCCAAGCGAACTTGCGTAGTTTTTTATCAATCTCGTAAGAATAAAACGTCTGAGTTGACCCGTGACCAGCTCTCCAAGCTGGAGTCATCGAGAATCGAACCTGAGTCGGCAGTGTTGCAGTTACACATGCTGTCCATTACGTCAGTGCGACCATTAGATTCTGACGTGAATAGGGATTAAAACTACAGTCTTGATTAAAAATATCTTGTGTTCTTATAACTCTGGTATCCTAATAAACGCAAGTTGAGTAACTGTCTTGTTGTATACACTAGTAGTGACAGTGTTGATTAGTTATTCTTAGGTTATCTTCGCCGAATATCAAATATCCCAGCCCAAACTTGGAAAGCATTTCTGGACAAAATATTTTTCCAATTTTCATGTAAACGTGTGACTCAAAGCACATGTATCCGTTTATTAAACAACACTCTTAAAATTTCGAAACACTTCAAAGGTACGCATTTTTTCAATTGAATATGTGAAGTTTAAAACCCATTTATCATTGCATTATAGAATACGAAATATGGTCCACAAATTAATACAAAAAATTCATATTTGTATTCAAATGGGTAGAGTTATAAAATACTCTGGTTCCTAAGGTATAGTGAAACCGTAATATAATACTGTTTAAGCATTTTTTTTTATCGGAGAAATATGTTTCGATTTTGTTCCCTATTCTTTAATATAATTCGATGATTGCCTTAAAATACTGATTAATTAGGGAATGAGGAGAAAGTAATGTTCGGCGTTAGGAAACGATAAGATTTAATTCAAATATCTAAAACTCAATAACCACTTCATCCTAATTGGTCATTACGAATATTGTAAAACCTCTTTATTCAACAACGCGATGCACTGTAAAACACACGGAAAAGCATAATATTTAAGTATTAAATTGCTTTTGAATGCATTGAAGGCGATAATTAAAAGACCTATTATTATTCATTATTTTTTATCTTGAACAAATTGCCACCTAAATATGTATAAAGGGGAAATTAAGATGGTATTTTTATTATAAAGTTAATTGCAAATGTTGAAATAAATATTCTTATGCACTGAAAAAATGAAGAGAATAGTAATAACCCTCGCCTACGTTTCCAAAAAGAGGAATAAAGAAAATTCAATTTCATTGTTAACTCAAAAAAAAAAAAAAGAAGAATTTTTTCTAAAGAAAAGAGTAATAATATGCCCCACTTATTAAAAGAACAAAAATAATCATTATAATTCTATTTAAATTAAAATGTTTAAGAAAAAAATAAATGACTAAAGCTATAGTTTAGAAAAGTTTTCGAAATTCTTAAACAACCTTTTTAAGAAAATTAATTTCCATTCAGTTCAAGCAAAACTAATTATATTCATTTTTTTCCAAATTTTGATTTTAGCCATTCTTATATTTATCAAAAGAAAAGATTATATATTTTTTCTCTCTCTCGAAAAACTAAATATTTTGAGTTTTTTTTCTCTCTCTCTCATGGAAATTCATGGAAAAGGCAAAGTGTTTTAGAAATAGGAAATTATTCATGCGTTTTAGAAAGTTATGGAGACACTGGTAATGATGAAGCATCTTTAAAATCTGACAAAAAAAAACTGAAAGTACTCTAAATTTCAAAAAAAAATAAAAAAAAACCTAGTCGAAACATTACGCTTAAGTCAGTCCATAATTCCATTAAACAAACTTTCAATGCGTGTGTCTCTATACACAAATGTATTCATATGTGTGGGTGTTTAAGAAAGACTATAAAGATCAATTCATGTCCATAAAAGTTATCTTTACACAGTTATGAATATTTATCAAAAAAATAGAATGCATACACTTCAAAACGTTAGCTATTTTTTTTTTTTTTTTTTGTTATATAATCAGCTTCGCAGATAATGCATTATTCAAAAAACATTGTTAAAAATATCTTAGTAATTAGAAAAAAAATTATTTCGAAAAATGTTAATAACTTTCGAAATAAAATCACCCATTCCATTTATTTGAGTACATTTCATAAAAGTTTTTAAATAGTACGTTAAAAATAATTCTAAAATCAATACAGATATATATACAGGATGTTTTGAAACATATGGAAAATTTAGGAGGTGATAGCAAACATCTAAACAAGCATCTTTCATCCTATAATGCGGAGAGCAAGCGATGAACCGCTAGACGGCGCTATAATGGAAAGCAAAAAGCGTGAGTTTTCTTACACAACGTCAATTCTAACGTAGATTTCAGGAGGCATGGTGACGTTCATTAATCAGAAAAGAGCAGTGTCTTTCAAAATCTATTGTAGAAATGACAATGAATAAGAAAATTAGCACTTTATGCTTTCTATTACAGCGCAACCTAGCGGATATATATATATATATATAAAATCTAATTTTTAAATAGTATTTCCATATATCGTGCACACAAATACTATGCAAAGATTCTTAAACACAGTGATCAGCTGATTACTTGCACAATTTTTATTTCTACTAGAAACACTTATATAAACCTTTTTCAAACTTAAGTTTTGGCACAGAATACAAAAAAATTACTTGAGATCAGTCAAGGTTTTGTGGGAGAGAGGACGTAGGGCTATTTCATTTATTTATCTGATTAGCAGCTATCCGAAGCAAAACTCTTGAAAAACATAAAATGTTACAAATTTTTATATTAATTCTAAACTTTTATGTCTTACATAAACTGGATAAACTTGAACCGCTAACATAAATTAGCACTTACGTCTTTTTTTTACAATAAATATTTTTCCTAATTGTACGATTTTATATATATTATTCATAAGAAGCATATGTTACGTATTTGGTTTTAAAATATTCAAAACTACCGAACTCTAAAAGGTCATAAATAAAGAAGAGCACCAATTTTTTGAAATTCTAAACAGTTTCGAAATCCCCATAACAATTTATTAAAATGAAGCTTACCCCACATAATGCTAGGAGCAAACTCTTTAAACTTCAGGAACTGTTTGGCGAATTCTGGAAGGAAGACGAGAAAAATTCATGTCCTTCATCCATTATAAATGTTTATCTTGAATTTTAAACATCCCTGCAAGATCCCTGTAGTGTTCTCTAACATAAACACATTCACAGCGACGAGAATGTTTCGCAACTCATTTCAGTAGCGTGTCTGACACCTCGCATCTAGTTCCTCTTTTTTTTTCTCTTTAAAATAAAGCGTCTGTGCAAACATCGGAACCACGTGTTCAAGAAACAGGGTGACGTAGAAATTACTAAAAACAGGAGTCGAATGTCTGTTTATGGTGCTATATTTTGTGGGTAAACAGAAAAATATGGAGGCGTGCTGGATAATGCGATAAGGTCACGGAAGTGACATTAGGTAAAAGATGTGTTTTGCGAAAATATGTAGAGAGGCGCGTATTGTAATAGATGGTGCATGTAATTTAGTTTTTATCGACACCATGACAGCGATATAGTAGTCTGATGTTTCTTTTCTTTAGGTCATGTTGTTTAATATTTGCACTGAAAACTGTAAAATAAAAAAATAATAATAAAATTAATGATACGTGAAAGTTAGATTTTTAATATTCTTACCAAATGCTATTTAAATGTTGCATTTTTTTTTTAGAATTTGATAAATCTTTCCTAAGATAAAGTCGGATAAACATGGCTTTTCTAGAATATTTGGTAGGGAACGTTCCTTTTTTCCCCCATTTATAAAAATCTTATGAAATATTTATTTCTGTGAGAGATATTTGCAAATCTGGTTTCAGGAGAATATTCTTGTCATTCAATTTTTTCTGACATGTTTGGTTCTATTTTGGATTTAAATTTATAGTAAAGGAATTATTCATTTTCTGCTTTTCGAAAAATTGTGTCGATAAATATTTTCAAAAAATGCATAAGTAAATCAACTACAAAAAGCACACACACAGCTATATATGTATAATACTTTGTTTTTAATTTAATTTTTTATTTTCTGTTTTTACCTCTCTTAGAATTAAGTTTTTACTCTTCATTTTTTAAAATCTTTCTTATATTTTATTACATTTTTATTCTTATGGTTATCTACTTCTATCAATGTGTGTGCACTCGCATGTCATGATTTTTCTGTTCAATTTTGAATCATAATTCTTATTACATAGATATTGATTTAATAATATACTCTCTCAAATAAATGGATTTAAATTCAATAATTTGGATTCAAATTTAATAATTTAAATACTGTACCATTTAGTAAAAATACATGCATCATTACATATATACATATAGATAAAACAATGTAAACCATTGGGGAAATATTTATATATAGTGCTCCATAATTAATGTATTTTTGTCAATACATCCTTCTTTCAAAAATTTGTATATTACTTAGAGATTGTTAAAAGATTTTAACAGCTGTAAAAAAAGCATATTAAATAACAAATAGAAATTGTTTTGCAAATCAGCATAGAAAACTTCATCTAATTCACATAGTTTTATAAATACTCTAGATAAAATTTTAAGTTGTGTGAAAAAGTGATATCATTAAGTATTTAAATAACTCAAGGAAACATCTTATTCGTTGGACTTCGAACCCTGTAAACTTTCAATAACTCTATTTAGTTTTAAGTAATTGTGAGTTAATGTAATTTACCCAAGAATAACGTCGTTTATTAATGAAGACAAAGAAAACTTTATTTACTCCTTAGCTATTAAAATTCGAAAGAGAAAAACTTCAGCTTAATGGAATTTACGGAATAAACTGCATGTCGTGATTTTCGGTGCAGATGTAATCAACTAAGGTAACTAATTGTATTTAAAACATATGACAAAAAATAAATTTGTAATAAATATTAATGTATTACAAGTTAGATTGCAAATTATATGTTGGATTGATTTATTATTTCAGTACTTCGCAATTTTATAGCAACATAAGGGCTATAGGCAATAGACTTCGTAATTAAGAACCTCTGTAAAGTGATGAGGATCTGTGAGCTGGCATTTCCATATCCAAACTTCACACAACGCCATCGGGTAGACTTGAAGTCACCTCAGATTTACAGTGCATTAATCCCGCTGTACGACGGTTCTTTAATGGCTTAAAGATTCGACGATTCGACGAAAGCAACGATTCGTGTCTTGGATTCGAGTTGATTCAAATGTTTAATGGCATTTTTAACCTGTTTGCACGAAATGAGATAAAACCCTTTTTTGCAACCTAATAAATCAGTATTCAATCAATATTCTTCAGAAACTGATTAAAATGCGATTTTTTTTTACAAATTTTGCTATTACACACATTTATTACAAAATCCATAAATTTAAAAAGCTTTAAAAGTCACTATGCTAAAGGTTCTTTTTATTCTATCAGAGAAATATCAGGAAAACAATGCAACAAAGTGGAACTTTGATCTAGACTTTTGAATAATAGAAAAAAATAATAATAATTGGATGACAAGATGGAGGGTTGAAAAGGATCGACAGGGTATCCCGAGGATACCAGTGTTTATCAAAGACAGTTAACCCCATAGGGAAAAAAAGGATTACTAAAATGACTCGGAGGCGAGATGACCGTACTCCTGAAGGGATGAAATAAAAGAACGACACAAAATGTTTCTAAAATGCCTTTTTTTCTCTGTATCAATTTTTAATTGATAACAGTGATCGTGCAGTTTCCCCTTTGATTTATCCGTGATGTAAAAAAAGAGCTTTTGTGAAAAAATTATAATTTGTTCCATCAATAAGCAAAATGTTCATTCACAGCAGAATAAAAAGCAACGCTGATGGTTGTGAATAAGACTTTTTTATAACTTTTATAAAAGAGGTTACATTTTAATGAGATAATAGATATTTAACAGTATTCACAAATAGTGAACGAATTGTCTTTATAGAAACGATTATCACCATACCAAACAATAGAATGTAATTTATTTCATTGAAACAAAAGGAACGTAGTTCTTCCAGATTAACTATCCTCTTATCTAAATTTAAAAGATTTTTTTTCCTCTCTTGGTAAATGCCTGCAAATATTTCGCTAATTACTTTTTTCAAAAATCCATTTTAAGAAAACATTCAAAGATGTATGTTTTATTATCCAATAATGTTTGGGGTCTATTAATCTTCATTATACTTGCACTATTTTAGATGTTCTATTTGAAAGAAAGATTTTATTGTATTTTTACTAAATTATTTTATAGTTCATGGAATTTATACAACTACAATCGAAGTTCTATATTTCGAAATTCTATATACTAAAAATCAGTATGCATCGAATTTTTTTCATAAATCCTGAATTTTTCTCATCGAAATCTACTTCTGTAATATCAAACAAAAAATTTCGCATAAGCAAATTTTGTATGTATCGAATATCTTTCAAGAATCCTAATTTTTTTTTTCATCAAAAACTTTTATTTTTCGAAGAAAATTTCTAAATATCAGACAAACTTTTTCATATAAAAATTACTTCCATACGCCAAAACTCTGTTTGTATTGAACCTTTTTCAGAAATCTTGAATTTTCACAAAAAAAGGTGACTTCTGTATATCGAACCAATTTTTTATATATCTCGAACAAGGTTTCTATATACAAACAAAAAATATTGCTTAAAAATTTATTCTTACCTAATGCAACAAAAATTGGTCATGGTTTTCTTTCTTCAGAAGAGATATAGATGAAATAAGAAAGAATCCATTGTTTTATAGGTCCTTAAAAAAGTGGAATTTTTGGAGGACCAAAAGTTACTTATCGGATATAATACTATTCAGGGAGTAACATATGTTATTTTAGCTTATGTTTTACGAATTCCTTTTCTAACTTGCAAAGATGTTTTTACTTTAAATTCAACTTAGCTTAAGAGTTCTTGTAGGGAGTATGACATTTAAATCTCTCGTCTACCGACCATTTTTATTTCATGAAAGTAGTGTGGATCCTATAAAATTCCTTCTACCGTCCTCAAATCTTTATTATTTTATCTATTTGAATGCAAAAAGGTGCATCTGAAGGAGAAAAAAAATAAATAAATCATAGGAGTATATATATAAATAAAATCTTATTTTAATAATTCCTTCGTAGGTTTGCTATCAAAAAAATATTCTAAGTATTCTGTTAGGGAATTCTGTATCCAAAAGAAGAAACAGTTAGTAAGATTTCTAATTCCTTGTTTTTTTTCCCCTTCCCGGGAGTTTTCAGGAACTCCTGAGAACATAACCGTCGTTTTCATTGTACCCATTGAAGGAGAATTAAATATATTGAGATAAACTTTCAAAAAAGATATTGAGTTTAAATTACAAATATTTAACTATATTATATATACAGATATTTACAGAAGTTTAATGACAGGAGGTACAGTGACAACCGTCTCATCAGCAAACAAATCAGGGACTATCGAGTTTTAGCTAAAGCTCTACCTCGATCTGCTTCTCATCGCAAAACTCTCTCATCTCATCAAAGCCCTGCCGAAATATGTAAACTATCTAGAAATGTAGAAATCCCTAGAAACACATGTAGCTCGGGCTCTTCAGATGCAATAAGCGTTCAGCTATTTATGAGTTCCATAAACGCAAATATGGGAATAGTCAGATGAAGAAAAACGCTGGAATATTCATTCAATGTCAATATCGGCGACTTGACTCATAGATATAAAATGGTCGACTAATGTGATAAGAACCAAGAATGGAGATTCGACACAGGAAATGTATAAAAATTTGAAAACAATCTAAAAACTAGTTATTTTTAATTGATATTAATAATAATTACATAAAATAAGGATATTCTTAAATTCCAAAATTTACTTTTCTTTATATCTTGGACTACAAAATGTAAATAAAATATAAATTATTCATTTTTAAATAACAATTTTAAAAAATACATGCTATCTTTTCTTTCATCAGTTGGCCTAGATATTAATTTTATTTTGAACAAACCGGAAGCAGAAAATATCCTCTTGGTCTCAGCCGATTTTGGAGGAATTGTTTTGTACGCTTCACCCAATTTTATAATATTTGATGGCTGAATAATCAAAAACTGCAATTCTTGCTTTACTACATTGCCCAAGCTAAACCTCTTACTATTAATTTAAACTCTACTAAAATACTTTAGTCTTGTATGGACAGCAGTTTTTAACTTTTAGTCCAGTATTGAAGATTTCTCTTTTAATTTTAAGTGCAAAATGTTAGATAGTGATTCATTTTCCTCGCTAAAGCGTTTTACTATAATTATTTCACGTGGTAAATGAAAAAAATTAACATTAAATGCTGAAGCTTCATACTTTCTTTCAAAATTTCAATATTGCTTTAATCCAACTGAACAACACTGTTTCTCTTACCGATTCCTTGAACCAGAGAACATTTCGTATTCCTAAGAAATTCTGAGTTTCGTAGGTTCAAATCTTCAATAAAGAAAACAAATTCTCCTCCAGCATAATTTTCTTAGCAAATTTTAATGGCCTCATTTGCATTCAAGGGCTTCAAGTTCTACATAGGCCAAATTTTGCTGTTCTTTGTAACAATTAATGTTTTAAAAATTTCTGATTTAATATCTAAAAATCTTTCAATCATAGGTAATAAACTATTTCAGCGTATTTTGATATCGAAATGAACCATATTTACCCAGCCGATTTCTGCTATAACATAATTTTATAAAACATCGTTTTTGAGAGGTGATTTCGTGAAACATTTTACAACAACCTTTATCTTTTTCATAGTTTTATTTATATTAGTCATAAATATTTCTTCTGCATGAGCAATATGAAAAAGGGAATCTGTTTCTATACCTACCTCCAAATTCTAAATTCTCATTTAGCTCTTCGATTCATCAATATTTTCTGTATATGTGTGATACATTTTGTATCTAAACAGTACTTTCTCTCAAATTCACTCTTTGCTTATAAAAACCATCACACACTGCCAGGTGTATTGCTTGTGCATATCATGTATGATACTCACAACTCATTATTTTTATAATTTTGACATTACATTAACGGCCCCTATAGCGTAATGATCACGGTCGTGGATTCGCGGACCCCGTCGTTTTCGTCGAGTTGTGGATTCGAGCCCTGGTACCACTAAAGATACCGTCGTGTAGAGGGGTTGAGGCATGCTAAATTTGTCAAGGCTCTAAATCCTCTCGTTGGCAGGATGTAGAAATTTGGAAAGTATTATGTCAGTTTAGAAGTCACCTACGTCATTTGACAGAGGTTCAAAATTACGAGATCCGTCCCCAGTACCATTTGTGTTGCTGCTGAGGTCAACATTTATAAACCAATCACTCAATCAAAGCCATTATATTAGTACTACCAATAACAAACGTCACTGGGTGTTTCTGTAACTGTGATTTCCAATTCCTCTAATTTAGCCTTCACTTCTTTAACACAATTTTCTACTGACAAAGATCCACTACGCGTTTGTTCCAGAGAATTCCCAGGAATTCAAAAAGTATAAGAATCTTATGATTTTCCAACTAGTCGGGAACCCGGATACCCGGGAAATAAAACCTAATAGTAAGGTCTATTGGACGAAATATAATTGTATCCATCTTTTTAAAAAAATAATAGATGAAAGTTTTAGATGAAAAATCAGCAATAAAATTTCAAAATAATTATTATATTGAATTAAGAAATATATTCAAGACAGAAAGGTAAGAAATATAATTTTATTTAAAAAGAATATTTATTAAAAATTTTATTACTGTACTAAAGAGTAGAGAATATTTTTTTAATTAAAAATTTTGAAGTCCCTACAAGACATCGTAAGAGCGTGAAGCACTGATTAAAATTCTGTAAGTAAGTAGTCATTTCAATCGCATTCATAATACATTTTAAATTTTTGATCAATGCTTAGGAATTTTTTTATGATATCATTGTTGCTTAATTTCCCGTCGGAATTTTTTCAGTGCTTCATATTTTTAATCTGAGGGCGTAGAGCTATACTACGACCACCCCATTTTCGCCAGTAAAATATTCTTTTACAATTACTTTTAGTCTGATTCCAAATGAAAGTACTAATTTGGTTTTCTCTTAGGCCGTTTTCTTTGGAAAAACATGCGTTTATATATGCGTGAATTTACCCTGATATACTTATGTGATATAAGAGTATGATATCGAAGTAGATCAATGATTTCCAAACTTTTTCAATCCATGTAACGCCAACCAAGTACTCCCTCCACCCCACCCCCCGAAAAAAAAATCTGTTTCACCCATTACGGATTCCGATAATTTCCCCAAAAAAATGTGACAAGTTGAGTTAAATTAAGTGACCTATCTTTTCATTGCATAAATTTCCTTAATGTAAACAAATTAACGCAAAGATTGGGGAAAAGAAAATTAATGGGAAATTTTGGGACCACACAAAATTTTGAAAAATTATGCTCAAAAGAAGGTTATACATTTAATTTGCTGTTAGGTCTATTTTTATCTATGTATACGAAAATAACACCGGTAAAAAACGAGTTCTTTGAACATGAGTTTTCTTTCAAACTTCACATTCTGCGTAACGTAATATTTTATATCTTAAACTTTAAGAGTAAAAGGGAACATTGAGTCAAATTGAATTTATTCAATAATTGGTTTTAATAATTTATTTTATCATTTGACTAAATTTATCATCTAAAATATATACGCAGGAAAGTTGTTAGCTCAATCAAGCATTATTTTAATTAATTTAGCAACACGTAATCAAAATTAAAGCAATAAATAAATTATTAAATTGAATGTATTTCAACTAAATGTAATTAAAATTAAAGCAAACGATAAATTATTAAACGATGAATTTGACGACCATTTGGCGACTTTAAGATAAATTTGGAGTAAAATGTTTTTCTTTATATAATTAGTTTTAATCAATTAATTTTTATTAATTGTTTTTAGATTATTGTATTGTATCCCAAACAATCGTGTGCAGAAAATTTCATCTCAGTTGTGTGCTTTAACATGTGAGAAAAAAACTTTTAAAATTTTGAACTAGACAAAGCTACAATGAGAGTTAAGGAAAACCTATTTAAAACCACAGGTTCAAAAAGCACCGGGTATCAAACATTAATAAATACATTATAGCTCTTTTAGAAAGTTCACTGTATTTGTCACAGTAACGAGCCCAAAATATTTTCGAGATTCACAGTCCGCATTGAAGAGGTTCTTCCTAGTGGAATCCGATGCAAGCTTCAGTAATTACTCCACACTAGAAATCGACAAATTTGCAACTGACAATCTTAATAAAAACATCTACCTACTTCAAAAATTACTTTTTAATGTTTAACAATTACTTCGTTCTTTTTAACGGGGTGGCCTGAGCATCCCCTTTCTCGTACCCCCTAATGATTTCCAACATACTCCTTAGGGCACGTGTACCACCGGTTTAAAATCGCTGAATAAGATGATTTTATATTCGATCAAAATCCTGATTTACAGACATTTTTCCTGATCTCTGAGTGATTACTTTGCATCCATAAGTGTTTTAATTTCAAAAATAAATATGTTTAAAATCTCTTCATTATTAATATATTATGATTCAGTGATTGAGTTGCTGTGTATTAACGTCGCAATAAGACGCAACATGAAGGGTATCGGAGATAGACTTCTAAACAGACATCCTTCTCTCCAAACTGTTTCACCATACCCAACATGAGGACTTCGTGCCCCCACAAACATAAAAAACCTTATTACCGCTAAAGGACATACCATGGCGAAATTGGGACACAAATTTAATTTTATAAAAACATCGCAGGATGTGATGTCGCGACCTTGATCCTTCGGCTATCGTGGTCGACATTTTATGACTTAACTGCTAAGACTCTAATTCAATCAAAAAATCTTTTAACAATTGTTAAATAAAAAAAATATGAATTTGGCAATAACATAATTTTAAAGAAATTACATTCCAATCTTTTTTCCATTAACCCTAAACGGAATTTAATGTAATTTGTAACTAGTGAAGTAGCTTGCTAATAGACGTGACGAAAGTTAGTCCCCCCATGAGAATTTTATTTGCAAGAAAGTTGCTCAAACTTCATTTTTGTTGGGGAACAGCTTTCCTGAGTTGCATAATAAATACAAACGGTATTAAGAATCTAGGCACGGGAAGGATACATAGTTATAATAGAATGCTGAAAGTAACGCGTTATCCTAAATATGAGAAACAAAATTAACTCTTTTCTCTTGTTACTACTACGCAATTGGAAATTATACCTTAATCACTTTATTGTTGAGAATAATTAATTTCCCCTGTTTACTCTATTTTTCTCCATAAGATTGCTTTCAAGACAAATTAATCAATCGTATTTGTTATTTTATTAAAAAAATAGGGCGCGGCGGGGGGGGGGGGGGGGGGGGGGGGGCGGGTGGGGGGGGGGAAGGTTTCATTTTTACTAAGAAGAAACCCAGCTATCCGGGCAAAATTTATTCTGTAAATTAACTAATTCTTATGAACACAATGGATAAATTACATTTATTTGTGTCCTTTTGTTTTGTTGCAGGAAGTCACAGATTGTAGCAATTGAAATATGGAGAAGATAAGAATTTAATCTGCTGAGTTTTACACTGACGGCCTTCGAAAAGTCAAGAAACTCTGAAAGAAATATTTAACTCTGCATGGTGAATATGCAGAGAAGTCTTAAAATAACACAAATATTTAAAAAGTTCTATGCAAAGTTTTGCGAAGAAGAGATTTAGCAACCTAAGGTATGTTTTTTTTCTTCTAATTATTATTCAATTACTCGATTGAATATAAGAATTAAAGAAAACGATGAAATATAGAGAAATGAACAAGATTAAATGTTTCTGATATTAAAATTAAAGGAAACGATTTATAATTAAATTGAATATATTTAAGCTAAATGTAATTAAAATTAAAGCAAACGATAAATTATGAAAATGAATATTATATACGGTACATGTAATTAAAATTAAAGCAAAAGGTAAATTATTAAATTGAATATTATATGAGCTACATGTAATTAAATTAAAGCAAACGATAAATGATTCAATTGAATGTATTTAAAGTAAATGTAATTAAAATTGAAGCAAACGATAAAAAAATGAAAAGTGATCTGTTACGCCAAAGGTGATCCAACTAAAACAACAGGCCTTTGAGTGGCTAATAAAAATTAAGTTTCCATCTCGATTATTTTTAGTAATTAAAACATATCGATACCGTGGAATAATAATTAAAACTTTTCGTTATATCCAGGATAATAATTAACACTTTTCAATTGTGTTAATTATCATCCTGGGAATAACGAATTTTTGGATTGCATCAAACTATAGCTTCCTGGAATCCAAGAAAATCAACATTTATATCTGTAACTTACATTATGTACCTAAGGAGCAATTCATATGTAGAGTATATTTCATATATATATATATATATATATATATAAGGAATAATTAAAACTATTAAAACTTTATGATACCCCTTCGCAAATATTTTCCCACTTCCATTGTATTATTTTGTTCCATCGTGTACAGAATTGTTTTTGTTACATTTCTGAACCTAAGAATTCGTAAAATAGCTCGATTAAATAAAAAGAACCATTTAGTAATTGGTATTCTGGATCAGAATCCTAGACGACTTTTAGTAAAACCCAGAAATGCGGGTTACTAGAAAATCGATTGATAATTTATGAATGTTTCGATTGACGCAACACGAGAGGTAGATCTTTGAAAAAACCATCCTCACGTCTTTTCACTTCCTTGCATAATATAAACTATGTCAGTAAGAAAGCATTGACTAAAATTCGCAGAGTTCTTGTCAGTCGCAACATTTTTTTTCTTTTTCGTTCATGATAGCAAAAATTAATTTGCGAATAAATTCTTGTTTATTATAATAAAATGACGCTTATTCTTACACGTAATATATTTTTCTTCAAAACATCAATTTTCCTATTTTAATTAGCATTCAGAACAATACAAATAACGATATTTTCAAAGATTTCCACCATTATAAAAAGAAAAATATAAGCAAACCATGCAGCAACCTGTAAATGTTTTTCCTTATTTGATTTTGTGCAGAATAAATAATTTGGGTCAAGGCGTTCACTTTAATAATTAAAACAATGCAAAAAATGTTGAGATGACTAACCATTCTATTAATAGAATGAATGGAAAACTTGCGACGATTCTACGTTTTTGAGGAAGAGGTTCTAAGATGCTTTTGTTATGTTTTCATGTATTCTAAATCTTTGTTTATTGTATGTATTGTGTTTTTATGAAAAGGCTTTCATGAATTTTATAATGTATTTAGATAATATTCTAAAGACTTTTTATATAATTCTATAGTTTTCACACTAATTCAATTTTTGTCAAAGATATTTTATTTCTGTCTGAATATTAAAAGTTATGATGTTCATTTTTATTTTCAGTTCCTTCAATTTTTAAATTAGAATTGATAAAACTATTTCTTCCGCCAAGTTTCGTTTATTTCCTGAGATTGCTAGTGTAAATATAGTTACAGGGTTCATTGCCATTGGATTACAAGAAAAGTCTACGTAATTAAAAATAAGTTTTTTTTCCCCAGCAAATACAAATTTATTCAGAATCTCTTCAGCAAATACGCCACATTTCCTTTTAAAACACACACACATAAGACTAAACAGCAGTAAAATTCAAAGTTCGTGCAATCACTGAACACAGCAATTCAAATTATGTAATATCTATATCGCATCAATACATATAATCTGCACATGAGGTGTAGTTCGTAAATAATGAGACTTACGCTTCTATAAAAGGTGTTCGCCTTCGCCAAACGCCTGCAACTGATAGTTGTGTAGCGTTAAGCCTTCTCTTCCGGATGCAGTGCCACTCGCTTCTGTTACAAATACGTATTCTTCTTTCGCATAAGAATTATTTCTTGTTCTGCCGGAATAATGATAAATGAATAACCAATTTGTTGTGAAATTTCACATGAAGTTTGGAAAAACCACTACTGATAATTTATTGAAAGTGTATTGCAATGAATGTTTATCACGTGCACGTGCTTTTGAGTGGTTTAAGCGTTTTCAAGATGGCCGAAAAGACGTTGAAGATGATTAACGCCTTTATCACCCTCCCACTTCAAAGGCACACGACAATATCGAAAGAGTCGGTAAGCAGGTACGATCTGACTGTCGGATAAGTATTCGTGTGATTGCTAAGAAATTATAGGATTGGATAAGGAATCCGTAAGGCAAGTTTTTTCACCAGCACAATGCACCGGCTCGTACCACATTGTCTTTCCATAGATGTCTAGCGAAGTACAGTATTCCAGTATTAAACCGTCAATCTTATTTCCCTGATCTTGATTTCTGTGATTTCTATGTGTTTCATAAGGTGAAATCTGCATTAAATAGAACAAGATTTGAATCGTTGAAGCTGGGAAAGAGAAAGTGGCCCACGTCCAGAATGAGCTGAGAGATAAAAACTTCCAGTACTGTTTCGAACAACGGAAGATTCGTAAGGAGCGTTGTAGGGACAGGGGGATGGGTGTATATTGAAGGTGAAAATTAATAAATATGTATAACATCAAAATAAAATGTTTTAGAGCGTCAGTCTCGTTATTTAATTGTCACACTTCGAACTCCGCATACAATCTCTAAAACTGATACACAGTGACGCATATACATACCCTGAAAAATGTCCTTGCAGCCTTTTACTTGCTTCTAGAATGTACTCCCTTAATCTGGGGCAACTAATTTGATCGCCAAGTTAGGCGACTTGGTGAGATTTGGTGCCCATATTTGTCTCTAAAATTGTAGCCAAGGTCACCCTTACTTATCCAGCATTACTTTCGTTTGCATTTTCATTTTGTCTGTAAAACGGTCTTTCTTGTCGTAGCAGCCTATTTGCAGAGAAGGCAACTAAGTCTAAACTTCCTGCTTAACAATATACAAAGAGCTGAAATGAAATACATTTTCAATCTCGATGCTTAGAAGTTTGAGTTATATTTTGAGTTCTTCCAATCTATCGAAAAGAAGATTGATAATTTGATTTATATTATTTTCTTAAAACGACCACTATTTTGATTTTATTGCTGATTAAACTTTGAATATCACCACTCATGTTTTAGAAATAATATATATCCTTTCGTCTCTGTTCCTTGTATTTTCGACAAGCTTCTTTCTAGCGATCATATAACCTTAAGTAAAAAATTATTTTGCCGTAAATTCTGCCTTTTAAGCTCTGAATTATGCTGCATAGATTATACAGAATTGCGAGGCAATTGTATGCTGTATTAAAAGATCATTAATGTAACCGAAAATATGATATTGAAAGTATGTATTCGTTTTCTTAGAATTAAACAATAATCTCGTACAATAACAATGTATAAATGTATTTAATAATCATAAAATTTAAGGAAAAATTAATGCACGTAAGAATTATTTGTCTACGAACGTGTAATGGTAGAGTAAAATTATTATTGCTATTCATTGTATAAAATGTTGTTTATCAGTCTAAGATTAATTAAAAAGATATATGAGTGCCGGCATTTAACAGTCCTATTATTTATCATATTATTTATTAATCTATGATTACATAACTAAAAACACAGAGAGAGAGAGAAAAGAACTATTTGGTTTTATTTATCATGTTATTTATCAATATGATTTATAATTGAACAGGTACATGATTATTATTAATCTTGAATAAGAACATTGTTTTTTAAAATTGTAGTATTATGCATTTTAATACACACACAAATACCTCTAATAATTTATCGCACACATTTATACGTAAAGGAAATGCTAAATCTGATTAATTACAACAGAGAATACAACAATGTCATAAATATTTTATCATGCTCACTCAAAGATTAATTTGAACTCATTCCCGAAACCTCCTAAGGATCTCTAGCCATTGGATTTATTGAAGATTTCTATTCTAACAAATTAGTTACTCTAGATTTAATTATAATAACATTTACAATCATACACCATTACCTTTGATGTATTTATATCAACTTATCACCAAAATTGTCTCATTTAAGGCGAACAATTTATCACTATTTCTGACACTATAGAAAGCTTGTGACGTATTTCCTTCATATTATTGCCCATATATTTAAGTAATTTTAAAAGTTATTATTCAAAGACTTGAATTAATTGGTGAAACAATTATTTAAAACAAACAATAGTAAAACAAAACAAACAAAACCTTTTCAATTCCTTATATCGATTGCAAAAAAAGTATTTTAAGTTCATGAATTTCGCGAAAAATAAAGAGCTGAGGAAAAACACTTAAAAGTTTTGAAGGTCAAAGAAATTATTTGTTCCACTGTTACGGGAGATATAAGAAACTCACAAAATAACGTTGATGGAACTATGATATTTTGCATATACGTTTAGAAAAGTCTTACAATTAAATTTAATGCGAGGGTTAAAATATTTCATTGTAAAGTTGTGTAAAGAACAGATTTAGCCTCTAAAGATATTAAATTTTATTTAACAATAATTAAATTGTTTAAAAAAATATTAGAAAAAAGGAAACGATAACATGACAACGGATTAGAAAATTTGATTAATTGACTCACTCAAGTAATTAATCTTGCCAGGGCACTCGATTCGAGTCAGTTTAACACTTGAGGTGACTAGGTATTCGTGGGATTTCTATAGCCCGTACTCACTCTGAAAGATCTTGGATCCTATATATATATACAGTGGTGGCCAAAACTGTGGACACTTTTGGAAATTTTTATGTTTTTTAATTTTCTATACTTATAAAAATTGTTACGTTTCCCAAAATGCAAAGTCGTATTCATCGTTTTAAAGGGAATTTAATAAAATTCAATTCAAAACACTAAATTAAAAAATATATATAATATAAATAAGTTATGCATACTTAAATCTAAGAAACAACATTTATAAAGGGGTTTATATTGTCTAACTTTCCTGGCCAATCACCGTTCTTTTATTGAGAACCAATGAAATATTAATGGCTGCCAGTAGGAGCTGGCATCATGTTTACAGTTGGAACAAGTTAATATTGTGCTTTGATCTCTAGAAGGAAGAATGTTTCTTATGTAATCAAATTACAAGAAGAAATTGAAAATTGTTTAATATTTAGTCAAGAAACTTTGTTTTTGGTTTGGTTTTATTAACGTCGCACTAAAAGCAACACAAAGGCTATGATTAGTCAAGAAGCAATGACATCAAATAAAAGAGTAGATTGGACACCGAGAAAGAGCTGTAAGATTATTGTGTTACGAGAAAATTGTCTTTTTTATGCTGAAATTGCAAAACAGTTGGCTGATTCAGTGACTACAACTGGAGTCCGAAAGTTTTGTTTACGATATCAGGAGACAATTCAATAAAAAACAATGCAGGAAAAGGTCGGAAAAAGGTGCACCATATCTGTTGATGACAGTAGAATAAAAGTACTATGTCTCCAAGATCGAAAAATGCCATCAATGGCCCTCAGAAGTGATCTGAATGATGATGGTGTTTCTGTTAGTTCAAGAACAATCAGAAGATTAACAAATGTTGGACTAAGAGACAGAATTCCACGAAAAATGCCTTATTTAAATTTAAATCAGCTCAGAAGCGATTATAATGGGTAAAGGAACACATTAATTGGACAGATGATCAGTAGTTACAAATTATATAGAGCGATGAAACTAGGGTATCGTTGTTCTGTAGTGATGGGCGAAAATATGAGAGACATAGAATAGAAGAAGAGCTACATTCTGACAACATTCAGTCAACTGTGAAGGATCCACTTAGTGTTATGATTTGGTCCTGTATGTCAGCAGATTGTACTGGTCGTCTTCATGTCATCAATGGGACACTGAATGCCAGAAAATACGTTGACACTATTCTAGAAGCAAAACTTCTACCCTTATCTGAAATATCTTTCCCAACAATACTTCATTCGTTTTTCTGCTGGATTCAGCTCCCGGCAACACAGCAAAATTATCAAAAGAGTGGTTTCGTACAAAGAGCATTGAATTGTTGTCCTGGCCAAGAAACAGTCCTGACCTGAATCCTATGAAAAATTTGTGACACTGTTTGAAAACTTTTGGGTGAATAAGGCGCCCATCAATTGAAAAATAACAAATTGAGGCTGTAACTGTTTCTTGACATCATGTAATTACGATGGAAGAGCTTAAAACTATCGTCAGCTCAATGAAACATCGAGTGGAGCTGTAATAAAAAAAACAAAGGCTACCCTACTAAGTACTTATAACTCACTGCAATTATCATTATCTAATGTATATCGATAACTATTGCTGCTTAACGCTTTTTGTATTACAAATACTTCAATTGTGTTTTTTGTATAGGATTCAATATTATAGTTTCTTTAAAATGAAGTATACGACTTTACATTTTGTGAAACGCAATGTTTTCTATACGTATAAAAAGTTCGAAAAAATAAAAATCTCCAAAAGTGTCTACAATTTGAGCCATTAATATATATATATATATATATATATATATATATATATATATCATTAATATAACTTCACTACCAAATCATTTATAACTTTAGAATTCAATTATCGTTTACTTTTATACGTATTTGTCTAAAATCCATTCTCTATTTTTTCTAATGTTAATATAATTAGCGTAATTACGTTTTATTAGGTTAGACAGGAGATAATTAAATTAAATTTGGTTGCAAAGGATTTAATTAATTTAAACTTAAGAATCAAAGAGTAAACTCAGATGTAAGTAATGAGGGAAGATACGCGAGTAGCCCCCTTTATAAAATTTCGAGGAACTTAGTAATTTGTCAATATCTGCTACACAATAATATACAAGTTCACGAGTTTGTGAAAACTTTTTGTATTGTGCCATTTAGTCTATTATAGGTCACCTGTTATACGTCTTATTTCGACAAGAAAAAATCCTTCTATTAATTTTTTATTCCAGACATGTACATTTCTTGCTCTGTTAACACATTGTAAACTTTTCTTTACTTATGAATTTCGAAATTAAGTAATTTTTCATGCTCTTTGTTCCAACATATATTGTTATATCTTACCATTTATTGTTGGAGAAATTAGGTTGATTGTCTCCCGGGAGGTCGGTTTTTAGCTCTAACCCCCTTCGTTGAGCTGGTCCCTCTGGGTATTCTACCAAAAGCCCCCCTTATGTTGTTTTTCAGTGCGATGTTAATAAACAATCATTGAAAAAAAACTTCTCAATCACAAATTTCGCATTAACTAAATAAATTAAGTCTGGAAATACAAGTCTGGCCATAAATATTTATGTCTCCCCGTGTTACTCGCAGTAGTTACCAACCAGACTTGCGCCAGAATTGCAAAAGCAGTCGCCCAAGAGATTTCTCCAGAGCAATATTAGTAGTCGGTAGGCTTTTCGTATTTCACGACCCGAGCAACTCTTGGGCTTAGAGAATTAAATTAATTCCGTTGTACTGAGGCTCCCATCTTCCGAAGGAAACATTGCAAGTGAGGAGTCAATATTTGATGTAACTCGGCGGAAGGTCGGAAATCTAAAGCATAGGTGAAAATTGTTATAATGACAAAAGAGCAGACGTGGAGGAATTTCAATTTCGTTGAGAACCTGTTGAATGAATAATAGAGACCCGAATGTAAATGTGTTGTAATTTGCACACTAGTCATTTGTTTGAAGTGGGAAGGAGTAGTTAATATTCTGAGGTAACTATCTGTTTCTAATTTAGAGCGAGAAATATTTGATAATGCAATGTTGTCATTGGTTGATAACAAATTAGGACTGTGTGAAATGAAATACATTTTCCGCTTATCTAAATACTAGAAGTTAAACTTTGAGTCGAGTGCGTAAACCACAAATCCGCTCTACTCGCAGTTTTTCAACGGCTCCCTTTTCATTAGATTCAGATTAATCATTTTTTTTTTCAGATGACGTCAGAAAAACTCCCGCGGTCAGTGAGATTATCTGTTTTCACCCATTTTTAATGGGTTTTCTTCTATTCACATTGCATGTTTGGGTCAAAATTTTAAAAGATTTTTTATCACATTTGAAAGCGCTCAATTGAGCTGAAATTTTCTGTGCACGATTGTTTTGGATGATAATACGATAATTTAACTGTAATTAGTAAAAATTAATTGATTAAAACTAAAACTAATTACAGAATTAAATTTTGCGCTATGTTTCTCTCCAAGTCGCCAATGTGAAGGGGCTCATTGCCTGAACTCTCTTTTGTTTATTACTATTTTGTTCAAAAAATTAATGAAAAATATTTTTTTAATTTTAACTTTTATTGAAAAAAAAATAAAAAATTGTTACACAAAGTGTGAAGTTTGAAAGAAATCCCATGTTCAAAAAACTCGTTTTTTGCCGGTGTTATTTATTGATCAAATTTAAAGAGTTATAAAGATCTTTTGGTACTTGTATAAGTTAGTTTCGTAATAGTTAAAAATAATCACAAATTAGTATAAACATAATACAGAAAATTCATATTGGTGTGGAAATTTGCAATACTGTTCTATTTATATTTGTACCGTAAATCGTGGTTTAGTATCCATGGATCCAGACAACCCCGAATTAATGGAATTCCACTATACTTGATTTGACGTGTTACTCATGAAAACGTCGATAAAAGATGAATTGATTGTGGTTTCTTCCTTCATGTCCGAATCAGGCACACAAGTTTAATAAATCGCCTCACCGCTGCTCGAACCAATATTATGTTCCTGTGCATCATTTTAAGTTCTATACATCAGCTTCTGATCGCTGCACTTCCTCTCTTATTCAAGTAGGCATTTGTGACGGGGATCTAGCACAAGCACTTGACATAGCGCTTCACCGCTGCTTGATGCCATATAGTCTTCCTATGAATTTTTCTGTTTCTTCTATCTCCTCTTCTATTCACTATATTCTTCTATCATAGAATGCTTACACATATCATAGAATGCTTTACACATATCACGCTTCCTCGATAAATTGAGATTTTGACACTGAAGTAAAGTAGCCTCACAGGTTAGTGAAACGAAAGTGAGACTGAAAAAAACCGGTTACAGATTTCAGCTAATATCTTTCTCTTCTAACTTCTGTACTAGGATCTATGTGAATTTTGATGCCCTTTCGTGGATAACCCCTTTCTATTTTTCACGAATCTTTTTGGTGGACTATGTTACGACTCGATGATCATGAAATCAAGGTCATAATCATTATGCCCGTTATTTCAAGTCTATTTTTTAAAAAGTTAATAACACTTAAATAATATTACAATACCTTTAAGAGATCTTAGAATATTTGAATTATTCTAGAAAATATTCTAAAAAGAGAAAAAACAGTTTTAATTACTTTTAGATAGTGTACAGACAATAGTGCCGTACCAGAGTAGAACAAAAAGGTAATTTACAGGAATAATGGAAACCTCTTTTAAATTATGTAAGAGTTTTTTTTTCAAACTCAAAATAATTTTTTTCGTGGCTGTAATGAAATGAAAGCTATTTCATTAATTACGTTTTAAAAAATCGTTTAACTCAAGTATCTAACTAAAAGCAATGCTTTCTCATTGCAAGAAAACTATTTTGTGTTTATTAAATGAACGCTGTCTTATAGCATTTTGCTTGGAAAATGTGCTGTCTTCAAAAAAAATGTTATTATGTTCAGCTTAATTACTTTTTAGTCCCTTACAAAACAGTTTCTCTATTACAACAAATGGAGTACAGGACCAGAAAAAGGAAATTTAAATTCATAAATGTGATGGTTGGGGTATATTTTATTGAAAACTTGAGGAGCGTGCTTTTTATTCATCCCAAAGAGTCTCGTTCTGTTCTTTTAATTAAATAATTCGAATGTGTGACTGCATTTGCATGCCTATATAATCTATGTTTTTGCGTGGATGTATTTATGTGTCTGTGCTTGTATGTGCATGTATTTGTGTGAACATATGCATATATGTGCATATGTGAGGGCGAGTATATGTGCGTGCGAGTGTGGGAGTGTAAGTACATAAGTATGTATGTGAGCGTGTATGTATATATGTGAGCTTGTGAGCTTATATGCGCGTATATATATGTGAGGAAGCACGTATATGGTAGAGCGCGTGAGCTTATGTGTGCATGTGTGTGTGTGTGTGTGTGTGTTGAAAATCATTTTGAGGTGTGTGTATAATTTAATTATTATCTTAATCGATTCTTTAATAGGTTTGGTGATAAATTGGTTCCAATTTTTAAAAAAAATTCATAATTATCTTAAACTGATTCACTAAGATTATATGCGGAATCCAAATATTAATATACTACAAATAATTTTTTTCCATTTGCAATAAATTATATACGAATAATTTTTAGTATATATTTATTTCATACGTAAAATCTCTTTTAAAAATACTGATGGATTTTCTAGTCATTTCACACATGTTTTGGAAACACTAGGACGAAGCTTAGAAACAAGACAAAGGAATCTTTTTACAATCGGGGACTTGCAGATTGCATTTCTTTCGAAGTGGAACAGTATTCCCCAAAATCTTATAAATACCTTCATCGCATCAATGTGAAATAGTTGTGAAGCATTCTTAGCTGTTCGAAGGTACCACATGCCATATTAAACATCTTGCATTATTTCCAAACAACCCTTTTTTTTGTCTTTTTCTTGTAACCAAATGGTTGCCAGGAAGCATCTTTTAAAGTTCGTTCCATCATTTTAAAGAATTAAAGCTCCCATACAATTTGTTTGCATCTGGTTTTTTGCATTGTGATTTGTTATACATTTACTTCCATTCTATGTTCAAGCATGGCTGTCTCTCGTAGTGTGCTTAGTTTTTTTGTTTGCTCCCCAGATTTTGTTGAGCAGTGTATAAAACAAAAACATTGTATACTATAGAAATTTCTAAAAGAAAATAAATGAATTAAAAAAACTTAATTGACAGCTACCAAAATTAAGGCAAAAAGATATGTAAATTGAAAACTGTACGAACCCGAAATTGGAAGAATATCAAAAGAATTGGGTGTAATATTTTTTATGTTGTAACAGACTTTGGAATAATAAGATGAGATATAACAGAATTTGGGACAAATCATCCACATCAGCAAAATATATTAATAAAAAAGACGGCAAATAAATCAAAGAGACATTCAAACAGTGATCCCAAACAACCAAGCAAAAACAAAGTAATCTAAAATATTAAAACATAATCTTACTAAAAGATCTAAAAATATTATTAATAATACAAAATATGCACCAATATTAAAAATTACATGATCATATCACTGCTTGAAGAAAGTTAGGAAACCTGGCAGACTAACAATCCGCTACGTATATATATATATATATATATATATATATATATATATATATATATATATATATATATTCGTTACCATAAAAATTTGCGCGCCAAGAAAGGGTTGTTAGAATACAACGAAATGTTACATAAGTAAGCACTGCGTTGATGAAAGTAAGTGATTACAAAATCAAAGCAAAATGATCATTCATTGTACGAAAAATTACAAATGAATGGAGGTTTAAGTACTTTGTTGGGCCCCCTCTAGCATGAATGCATGATGTGATAGGTTGGGCATTAACGCATACAAGTCCCATATGATGTCCTGTGACATCTCGTTCTACAGTTGCTGCAAACGCGCCTTTAATTCGACCAAACTCATAATCTGTCCAATTTGCCGTTCTACACAATACCATATATACTCAATTGGAGACAAATATGGGACCGAGCAGGCCAAGGAAGAGTAGAAAGTTAGTGGAGGCAGTCCTGTGAAGCACTTGCTGTGTGTAGGTGAGCATTGTCCTGTTGCAAATTGGCTCCTGAGAGCCCTGCCATGAGTGGTAACACATGTTGCTGAAAAATGTCAAGAATGAACCTCTGTGCTTTCATGGCACAGTGGGAAAATGTTGAAGATGACCAGGTGTCGTATGCAATAACATCCCATACCATCACACCAGTTGTGGGGGCTGTATGCCACTGTACATTGCAGGAAGGATTGAGACGTTCACCACGGGCCTCCACACACGTGCACAATTGTCATCATAGCCCAAATTGAATCTGGATTCGTCGCTAAAGACAACCTGATTCCATTCAGTTGCAGTCCTATCCCTTCGAGTGCAACACCTCTCCAAACGGAGGCGACGGCGAGTGGGTGTCAATTGTAGTACATGTAATGGGCGCCGCGATATCAATTGTCCTTCCACCGGGCGCCTTGCGATGGCACGGACTGACACAGAGGCCCGTAATGAAGTTTGTACCTGTGTATGGATGGTAAACAATGAGACATATAGCACATTCGTGCGTGTCGTATAACGTGATGATCTTCTCGATTATTGTTATGTCGAGGGCTGCTTGAGCCTGGTCACCGTGTAATAGATCTCTCTCTTGACCACTGGTCCACACCCACACAGGTATATATATATATATATATATATATATATATATATACCTGTGTGTGTGTTACATACTTGATTGTTACAAAAAATCCCAAGTTCTGACCAATAACCGACATCAATTAATGAAATGGCATTAAATCGAAATGCTGAACATAACATAATACGAAGGCAGCTAAAATATGAACGAAACCTTTTTAAAAAATTCTTTTCTGAAAAATAAAACTTATAAAAATTACGCTAATTTCTTTTCTGTACATCTTTCAGATCTACTTATTATTTCCAACAGAATTGGAGTTTTTTATTTCTTGTTTTGTTTAATTTTATTTGTGTATGATAAATAAGAATCGGACGGGTATATTGATCAAATGTACAAAAATTACTTTATTGCTTCCTTCAATGGGAATCTTTCTCCCCTTAACACTTCTTTGAGGTGTCTAAACAGATGATAGTTCGCAAATAAAGAGTCCAGACTATAAGGAGGGTTTCGAGTGTCGCCCAGAGAAATTTGTTAATTTTTTTTCTTTTACAACAGCTTAGTAAGGTCTTTCATTTTCCTGTAAGAGGAAGACATAGAGGATCACAATAAAACGTCTCTTAAATCAATATTCAGCATTCTTGAAAAGCTCACATTAGTACACTACAATAATCCTACATCATTCATGAAGGAAATTGACGTACTCAATACCTTGTGACTCCCCTCCCCTTCAAAAACAATTGCGAGAGCTTTTCTATTAAATAAGTGAAGAGATAATGCGATGGGCAAGCATATGCCACATTTCAAATGACCAGTATCAATAGTTGCGAATGGTCCAGGACAATTTAATACTTTAAAGTGTCAACATTTATTAGGCATTCAATTTAGTATTGTGCATCAGAATATCAAAAGAGTAATAATCAGAAATGAATTTAGTTCAAATATTTACAGAAATAATAACTAATTAATAACTTAAGGTATGCAGCTCATATCAGAAAATTATCATGCAAGATAAGAAATATATAAGTACAAATTACTGTCGAGTAGCTTTGTAGATATCAGCTCAAGCAAGATTCAAATATCCAAAACACAACCGCAGAAAACTCTGGTAAATTGCATAGAAAGAATGATGAATCTACTAGCTCGAGATGTCCTGTACTCCTCTAGAAGGAACTCAGCAGGTTCCGATCGTCAACGGAGAAAATAAAATCCAGATAGTTTCAGGAGCGAAATCAAATTGGATAGTTTGCGGACAATAGTCGGATCACTAGGGTAAAAACTCATTCTGTTGAGTTATTCTGATGGCATCATGAGTATAAATACAATTACCACAGGTACGTAAATAAAACACTCTAAATTTGCACTAATATGTAATAAGTGTGAAAGCAGAACTAGTTTTTCTAACGTGCAGCCTCATTCAAGGTGAGAACGTTACGAGTGGTATGAAGACAGCTGCTACGTATACGAGTTCTAATATTTAGTGGAGCGGTTTCATTTTTTGTACGCCATTCCATACAGGACCACTTTATTTTAGGAATGCTGACGACTAAATAAATGATCTTATGAAGAATAAAACAATGCTAAATGTTTGTTTAAATTTTAAATAAGTTATCGTGGTTGCTATAGCAAAATATATGAAAATAGTCTTCAGTTGAATAAAACTCAATCCTGCTATTGGGATACATAATCCTATTTAAAAAATTTCTCTTACTAATTCCAAACTGACAAAGTATAATAGCTTATATTTCTTAACACACCGCTATCCATAAATATTTAACAACCACAGTTGGTTGTGGTTGGACGTCAGAAGCACAGTAAATCCTTTAGATGCTTCCCTGATGTAATATTAGTGGTTATGAGAGTCAAAGCTCCAAAGTTTCACGATTTAAATTAATTCTTTTGAATTAAAGTTCCGTTCTTCCAAAGGAAACATTGCAAGTGAGAAGCCACACACAATATTTGATGTACCTCTGCGGAAAGTCGGTAATCTAAAGGATGAATGAAAATTGCTACAGCGACAGCAGAATAGACATGATGGAATTTCAATTTCGTTGCGGCTCTGGATTAAGAATACAGACTGAAATGTAAATGCGTTGCAATTTACGCACTAATAATTTGATTGAAGTAGGAAGGTAGTTGATATTGTGGGGCAAATATCTATTTCTAATTTAGAACGAGAAATATTTGATAAGGCAGCCTTATCTTTGATTGTAAATAAATACTGCCGTACTTTATAAGAACAAAAACTTTGATGAACATTCCAAAATAAAAAA
>BMAW01063860.1:0-41781 GCA_019974015.1 Nephila pilipes | reverse complement strand
TTAATTCCTGATTTATACTTAATAATGGAAGTTTGCGAACCAATTCACCTTGTGCTTTAAATACTTTCATAAGAGCATCCAAATTCGTATTACTTCCACTGTCATTTCAATTCAAACGACTATTATGAGATTCACTAATTCACACATCTATGAGTTTTTGTTGTTATTCCTCTGTCTTCCTCTTCTCTTCACCATTCTCACATATCATTATTCTACTAAATTCATAACACTTTCTTATTTTCACCCAATTTTACTAAACACATTTCCTCATTTCCGGCTGGAAAAGAGTTGAGATTGTGTAATTCAAATTATCAAGAAACGTCTTCGAGGCTAGTAAAGAGCAAATCACGATTAAGCCCACGTAATAGTTTTTTTATAATTCGATTCTCGACTGGGGACCAAGACAGACGCCAGAAAAGTGATATTCATTGCTATATATCAAAGATAAATCATTTTAACAATATTTAAGTGATTTATATATAATGGAGTTTATCATTACTTCGGAACTCCGTGTAGATGAAATGAATATATCGACTTCATATTTCATTATTTTAGGCACTAAAAATTAAATTCAAACACAAAGACCAATCTTCATTATTAGCTGACGAAATTTGGACTATAGTGGTAAGAGATGATGGCAAACAAACCAGATGGATGTTAAAAGCAGCCCAGAACATGAAAGCCCAAATGGGGTCATATGTATAATGTATATAATATGCATATGATTCAACTTTACTCTGTACATTTTATGAAAAATACTTAATTTCCTGACTTTTCCTTATCATTTAAAAGTAAAGCGTTCACTTAGCCTTCTATAAACTAAATAATCCTTTATTTTATGTGACATACTATTGTAAATTGTCGATTGAAGATTCAGATAACTCACTTTTCAAATCCTCATATACTACACACGCGTGATATTTATTTAGTATTAAACTGAAAGTAAGAAAATTATTCGATTCGTTCTGCTGTTCTTTCTTGGCTTTCTTCTACCGTTATCATTATGATACTGATGAAATGTTTTATCTTTTCAACAAAGATGATGTCAATTTGACATCAAGACACATTAACTGGCAACCCAAATTTGAACTTAGCTCTGCAAAATCCCTTCTGCTACATGCTGTTGCTGCTATTACATACAGTTGCTATTGGTTACATATTAGATATCAATATCAATAGAAGCCTTTCAGCACTGATGAAAATATGAAACAGGTTTCTTTGGTAGCATTATTGCATACAATAAATAAATATGACACTTATTTTATTGTCAATTACGATTACACGGGGCATTCAAAACAGTGTCTGTTACTGAAGAATCCTCTGAAAAATACACTTTACGATAAAACTACAAACAAAGAAGATTCAAAAAAAATTCTATCTAGTCTTCCAGATAAGCAACTTTTTCAAGACAAACTGTTGTCTCTCAATACATTTTGCGCGGGAGTTAACATTTCATCATTGTTCGAGGTCAATTGCAAAATATTAATGCCTTAAACACACTTTACAGTCATAATAGACCAACCATACGCAATGAAGAGAAAAGATTGAGTAAATACCACTACTATTATTTTTTAGATAAACTAAAAAAACACACCATATTAAACAGCTGAAAAGACAAAAAAAATTAAAAAAATGCCAATGATTCTTCAGTATCAAAGAGCATGCCTGATCTTTACCACGTAAAATGGTCGTTGAATATCACTGTCATTCATAAAACCGTCTGGAAAGACACAATTTCATTACCTGGGAAAAGAGTTAAGCTCAGATAGTGCACTGCTTATTTTGGGAATAATAGTCTCTGTCTTCATTTTCCGAGATATTTAGCGAAAATGAAGACAGCAATCAGACCGATGGAGGTAAACTCTTCATATTTTAAGAAAACTTGTTGAAAACATTGAAAGAACAAGAAACAGATGGCGCAAAGAATAAAATGAATTGACAGGTAACGCTCCAAACTCATCTCTTCGTCTTTTTTGAGCATATGAACGATATTAAGATATAACAACGAAGTTTTCTGATTCTTTAAGACTTTTGCAGTAACATTAATCTATAATGCCGGAAAAAACACAAAATCAAAAAACATTTTCAACAGAAATATCTCATGATTGGAACAATAAAATATCGGCCGCGATGATGAATATAAAGTTGAAGTTTGAGTAAAAGTGGAAAGCCGAATTTTCAAACCACGCTTTACCATCATCTCATCAAAGTAAGGCCATATTTTTTTGCATCTCAATTGTGTTATAAACAAAGTTTTGTTTGCCAAAAAACTTTTCGTCGAGCTGGGTATTCGATGTGGCCCGTTAGTTCATCTTCTTCTCAGCCAGACGGCACATCATCATCAATAACATCATCATCGTCGAACCGAACATACGGTCATCAATAGCAACAATACTGAACAACACGTACTGAACACAACACACGTTTCATCATCAGGAATAATAGCCGACACTGAAATACCACACACGCGACAATCAAAATCTATTCTTCGAAAAGCTGGGCATGCCTTGCCGACTTTAGCGCAGCAAAAAGTTTCAGCCATTGGCCATCGCGCCAGAAATAGTGCACCGGCAATCGTTTCTCATGTATGGATGCAAGTCGGAATACAGTTGGCGCCGAATCGACAGATCGACTTCAAACGGGAATGAGCGTTTTGCCTTCTTCGGTACTCATACATCATTAATGACATGTTCAAAACCACCACACTAGCCGGAAATCACGCTTTTGCCTGTATACTGGTTGTTTCGATGCGCAAATGGCTGATTGTTTAGGTCCCGGATTACGTAAAAGAATTAATATAAGATTGAAAGAAAACTTTGAATACCATTTTGCGATGAATTTGCGTTGATCTTCGATTTGGTCTTCATTCTTCAAACAGTTGTTATTCACGGTAGCGTCATCATCGGTGAAACATGGTCATCGTTCCAGCCAGTCGTGTCTGAGTTGTTAATCTCGTTCAGCGCATCATCGACGCAGCGAGACTCAGTTCTTCTGCAGCGCCTGAAACAGACGGTGGCTCGACCGGTGTTGAAGTTTCCTCGAAAGAAACATCGTCAGCAACTGCGCCTATGCGTCAACGCCGAATAAATCACTGGAAATAATTAATTTGCCTTGCCGTTAAGATAGTATTAACGTACTGGAACCGCAAAGTCACAGTTGTAGAGATTCTCGTTATTCACAGTCTTCTTTGAAGCCGTCGAAAAATTTATACCGGAATCTGTTACTGCAGGATGAGCCGCAATCAACGACGGCGAAGCGTGGGTGCTTGAAATCGCAAAGTTGACTTTCAGAAAGGAAAACAACCTTTCCGTCTCGTAAAGACATTAAACCGAAGAGCAGTAGTAGCGGTTAGCGGTGTTTGAGCGCGATCTCAACAACGGTCGTCGAATACGTTATACTTTCGAATTGATTGTACATTATGTACTGTCAGACGCAGTTTTATTTGGCTGATTCATTCTGATGTCTCTGCCTACTTCAGTTTCATTTTTTAGTTTTGATCGAATATTTTTTTCAGGTCAGCAAAATATTGGGGTCGTTAGCCCAGTTTGATAATGATGTAACATATATGGTTGAAGTAGCTTATAAAAATTTATTATTATTAATACCACAAAATCTTGAGTTCTACCCGTTATTGAAGATGGAACGTTAATACAGAATATGAATTAAAATAAAATGCGATCAACTGTTTTGCCAATTTTATTTCGACAGCTATAGTTTTCGAACTATATGTATGAAAAAGAATAAATGCATGAAAATAAGAAAATATTGCGTTCTGTTAAAAATTTGTTCATTTTTTTTGAATTACGGATTGAAGAAGGCACGTTTTCCACTTTCATTTCAGATCATTGACAAAGAAAAAACACACCGCAGTATTGGTGTTGCAAATACTCATGATCTTTTCTTTATGTGTCTGAGGCAAGTGAAAAAATACATTCTGTAATGATGTGGTCATTTATTATGTATTGAGTAGCCGCAATTTGCTATTTATCATGTGTCTCCACGAACTCATCATGCTCTTAGCAATAAAGCCACATGTCCGGTGTTTTTGCTCAAAAATTCCTTTCTGCAGCATGTTAACACCAGCCTTTTTATCTCCGATAAGCACACGCAGCCACCTGAAAACAGGAAGGGCAGATGTCATATTTTTTATTGCTTTATTTATTGTTTCGTTGTTAAAAATGAAATACTTGCAGTTAACACGACCATACTGTCTTTGAGGTTCGTTCAAATAAAAAAAATACCTAATTATTGTTCAGATGACTATTCGTACTGATGTTGCCACTTTATCAAATGCTTCGTAGTCAGTTTGAAGTTTTTTATTAACGTCGCATCAGAAGCAACACGCCACACGACCGTGGTTTCAACCGGTCGCGATCTATTATCCTCTGCCACGAACATACAATCGGAGATTCGCCCGATAACGTGACAGTCTTCATGACGAAACGTGATTCCACGAATGCCGCCTGAAGCCGTGAGCGTCGCGTTCAAATGCTCAGTAATGTACCACTGTACTTCAGTATATCATGACCAAATTGGCTGCAAACATATCGATTGTATGTGCCGGCGTGCCGAGTAATACATGGTTGCAAGAAAGTTTCATCGGATGAGCGTTTACTCATCGTTTTGCTTGAATTTTGAGTAGAAAGTTAATATATTTTTTGACCCACATCACATTATTCAATTGCTGTTGTCAAGCAATGCGCCAACAGCATCCTTGTTCATTCAGGAAATTGTTTCCGAAGCGATCAACCATCGTAGCACGGTAGCGGATGTCATCATTGTGCCATCATGAGCCGACGAAGTTCAACGCTCACGCATTTTCGGGGCGAAGGACAGCGGTAGACCGCACAGCGACGAGGTGATCCAGTATCAGCCATATGCAGTTGATTACGCGATTTATTATCTAGTCCGTGTATTGTCATGCAGGCAAACTTTGCCGAAGGATGCCCAGCCTTTTTGCTCTTTGGATTTCACGAAAGCTTAGCCATGAATATATTCTCGAGCGTATCGCGTTAATTTGACGCAAACGGTTCACAATTGTCGATTCTCGCTCATCTTCAAACGAACACTCGATGCGCCGAAACCGTTTGTTTGAGCCGAGTTGAATGCCGTTGTTTCGATGAAAGTCGCAGCAACACGCATTGCCTGATTTCCATGATATATTAAAGCTAATTTTTTTTCAGCAGAATATTAAATAATATTTTGAATAAGAGTAGTCTTTTTTATTTGTGTGAATTTAAAGTACTCCACAAAATAAAAGACTACTTTTTCAAATGGTATTTTGTATTCTGTCTTGAAAAAGGAGTGGAAAGCAGCCCGAAATTATCAGCAAATCAATGAAGTCACGTGTACATGGACCATGGACACAGAACAAAACAGCGATCCATAGTGTGGAGCAGTATCTAAATATCCAAGGTGAAGCTCAAACAAAACAGTTTATAGCACTAAAATCAGGGTGTTCGTAGTTTGTGGAAGGCAGGGAGTAGTTGGTGTAGATTGCTTGCATCAGTAGCACGATACGATCTCTGGAAATATATTCTAACCCTAGCTAAACTTTTCGAACTAAAAATCGCAGCTAGGATAGCCAGTAAAGGATTGTTTGCGTTCAGGCTGAACAACTGCAAAGATGGCTCGTCGAAACCCGAGATTTCATCGCATAATAACATGCTGATACATACTGATCCTCAGTATAGTCCTCGATGGTAGGATCCCAGTACCACTACCACTCTATTCCTTCACTTGAAAATGCGGTATGTCGCTAGCGATCAGTCTCAGATAACACAGATGAGCAAACCCATCAAAGGTTACAGGGATAGTCCTTCAGAAACAGACTTATGAGAATGGATAATAGGATGCTGGTTGTACGAATGAGATATGCTTTATAGTGGGAATAATGCAGATTAGTAGATTAAAATAATGCTTATAAGAATTCAACTTATAATATCAAAACGGTAATTGAAAACATCCCTAATACATTCTCAAACTTTTCATATAATACATGTAATATACCACAGACTGAACAATATTATGTTTTATTGCGTAGTTGGTTACATGATATTACGCAAATTTTAATTGTTTTATCAATGCAATTTGAGGCCACGGGCCTGGGAAGTCACGGTTTCGGGATTTGTGGGCGGCGGTTTTCAGCCAGGTCACGTTTGACCTGGCTGCTGAAGACCCACCGTGCAGCTGGCAATGATGAACTGTAATTGTGGAGGCCCAAAGTCCTCCGGTTGTGCGTGGTGGAAGTTAGGAGAGGGGGATGCCGTCCAGGGCAACCTCGCCTTCTGACCAGGTTCAAAATTACGAGGTCCGTCGCCAATATGATTCTCGTTGCTGTTTAAAAGACGTTAATAAATGAACTAATCCACAACTACAATGCATTTGATAAAACAATAAACATTAATTACAGGTGTTCTATTAATGAAAAATTACAGGTTTTTATTGAACAGACCTACAAAAGATAAACATGTCGGACAAATTAGCTACTAAAATTATTTTTCATTTTTATATCAAAAAGTAATAAATAAAGCAATAAAATATAACATCTGTCTCTTCCTGTTTCTGAGTTATAAGGTAATAATCGTGCCAGCTGTCGGAATACAAAAACACAATTGTTGAGTTCGAAACTAAACTTATCCATGATGCCACAGAAAAGAATTTTTGAAACAAAACCTTTTTCTGGTATATTTGGCTGAAGCATAAAAATTAAACATAGAGGTTCGTAGATTTATGTCATTAAAATTGTCACACATACATACATAATAAATATTACATCATTACAAAATGTAATTTTTCACACCTAGATTTTATAAAAAGAATCATAATATTAAATTATTTGCAACATAAATACTATTGATGTGTTATTTTTCTTTATCAAAAGTTGAAAATGAAAAGTAAAATGTGGGAAAACATCTCACCTCTTATTCAAATCCATGGGAACAAAAAATGTTTTCATTCAAATTTTATTAATAGAATTTTTAGATTTTTATTTTCATAATTTTATTCTTTTTCATACATATAGTTCAAGAAAATATAATCTTAAATAAAATTATAAGAACTGGTTGATTCTGTATTTTATATTTAATTACATAATATTTTAAGATGATTTTTTCTTACATGAAAACGTTCCACTGCAAACAAGGTTAAGAATAAAGATTTGTATTATTAATATCTCCATTTTTACCCTTCCTCAAATATATATTACATCAGATAAACACCGATTTTATCATATTTGCTATTACCTTGAAAAATGAATACATCAAAATAAAAAAATATAACGAGAATAAATTTAGAGATCTGTAGAATCAATTAAATAAACTGCATCCTGACCGATTGCTGAATAATACAATACACCTGAAAAGTAACTTATTATTTCGTGGGTATTTGAAGGGTGAATCATAACTGTACTTTACACATCCTACATTCTTTACCACTAACCCTTTCCATATGCCTCTTCCAGTTTAAGTACTACGCTACAGGTGAAAGGTTTGTTTTCCCTTCAAAGTCAACTACGTTGCTCACTCCTGTCAACTGAGGCTGCACCCACACTTCACCAAGCTGGTGGCAGACTACCCGCAGCCAATTCATACAATACTGCTCTGTGCTGTTCCAGGAGCTCTCAGTGACCAATACTGATCAGTTTTCGACGAGCACAAAGAGGTTTAAGAGTATGATAAGGATTGTTCATTTTAATATGAAACTGCAAGTATCTCTTAGCTTCTGGCTTTACGTGTATGACACACCTTAGAAGTTCCAAATTTGTTCTCTATCTTAACCAAATGCAATTAATGACTGACTGAATGTTTATTAACATTGTACATAGAGGAAACACGAAGATTACATGATAGCATGAACTTGAACTTTGGTCAAGTTACACATCTGAGACGGACCACACTCTTCAAACTGCCACAAGAGGACTTGGAGTCTCCACAGATTTAAAGTTCATCAGTGTCGCTGCTAAAGACGGGTCTTATTAGAACCCGACTTAAACTTATCATTCGACAGTAAAACTTCAACCATGAGCTCTTAATATAGCTTCACTACCGTGATCTTGACAAAAGCAAAAAAAAAAAAAACCGATGTTTATCGTATTTTTGAAGAATGAAGAAAAATTAAATGATCAAACACACATCGCAAATGAATTATTCAAAGTTTCTAATCTTATATTAATTTTACGAAAATTTCTCCGAGTTCGTAATGTATATTTTTTAACATCAAACAATAATGCCTCTAAGTAAAAGCGTATTTATTTGCTAAAAGTCTATAAAAGTTATACCATTGGTAACTTGTTGTAGGTAGTTTTGAGTAGGTAATGAAACATAATATGAATATATAGTATAAGAAAAAGTATATTCCATTTAAGTGTCTAATGTTATGCTAATATTGACTTACATCCATATGAGAAGTATTCTGAGTTTGTGTAGTTTCTAACATTAGGCCAAAAGCAGCCTAAGCCAAAACATTTTACTGCAATAAAGTCAACAAAACATATCTATTCAAGGGAAATAAGATTTAGCTCGAATGTACAGTACGATAAATTGTGTGTGTGTGTTATATTAGTGTGTGTGTGTGTGTGTGTGTGTGTGTGTGTGTGTGTGTGTGTGTGTGTGTGTGTGTGTGTGTGTGTGTGTGTGTGTGTGTGTGTGTGTGTGTGTGTGTGTACCATTTTATACTGATATTTAAATATTTCTAGCTGAAAGGTATTCTGAATTTGCATCAGATTTTTTAATATTAGGCAAAAAAAAGTTTTTAGCCCAAACAAAGCTTTGTTTATATAATTAAGGATCTAAAAAATATACCTTACTTTTGTGAATGGTATTAAAACAATTAGTTTGAAAATTCAATACTATAAATAACTATATTCATCATCACAGCATTATTTTGTATTAATCATGAGACATATTTCTATTTAAAAAATATTTTGATTTTGTATTATTTTTTTCCAACATTAGACAGAACTGGCTTTCAGCACAGACGACCTAATATTTACTACAAAAAAGTCTACAAGAATCGAGAAAAACCTCATTTATTTACCTATCTGTATATAGTATGTTCCCTTCCTCTCCAAAAAAAGAACGAAAGAGAGATAGAGTTTGGGAAACATTTACCACTTCTCTCTCTTCAATTCGTTTTAATCCCAAGTTTCTTTACTTTTGCGCCATCCCAAACTTTTCTTTGATTTCTTCCATTAAATAATTTTTTTCCAACAAAGTTTTCTTAAATAGAAGGGTTTGCACCTCAATGGTTCTGGTTGTTTATCTTTTTATCGCCGCTTCATTTTCCTTCGCGCGCGGAAATCTCGAGAGAATGAAAAGGTGGACTAATTACTATTCCCAAAAATAAGCAGAAACGTTCTTTCTTCATCCTAGGCTTAACTCTTTGAATGTGTAAAGAAAATTAATGTCTTTTCCAAGTTGAGGAACTTTGTGGATGATTTTGAGTGATGATAAATTGACGTGGCTTTATTTTACATTAAAGTTTCGCAAAAGATTCAAGGCATGCTCTTTTGTTCACTCTTTGTAAAGAGAATGTTAACATTATTTTTAATTTTTTTTTTATCTTTTCAACAAACAATATGGATGTGTTTTTTTAGTTTATCTAAAAAATAATAGTAATTAATTATTTACTCAATCTTTCTCTTCATTATAAAATATGGATGGTCTAATTAACCCTTATTGTAAAGTGTGTTTAAAACGGTGATAATTATTTTACAATTATTTTCAGACAATGATTGAAGTATTGATTAACTCCCATAAAATTTTACACAAAATGTATTAGGACTCTTAACAGTTTGTCTTGAAAAAAAGTTTTATTCTGCTATCTGGGAAGACTAGATAGAATTTTTTTTTTTAATTTCCAGATCTCTTTGTTTGTAAGTTTTATCGTAAATTAACATTTTTTCTCTTTAGAGGATTCTTTCTATTAGCCATTTTGTTTTAGTGCCCGTGTTGTTAATCGTAAGAAATTATTAATAAAGTAATAAAATGTCTGCTATTTTATTTATTAATATGCAATAAAGTATTTTCTAAAAAAAAACCTGTTTCTGTGCTACCGTATTTTTCCTCCAATTTTAGAAAATATATGTCGTGGTCTTTGTCGTGTATTGTCCTATATATATATATATATATATATATATATATATATATATATATATATATAATGAAAGGATTTACAAACTTCGTTCAATTTAGATTTATATAGTTGTTGAAATATCAATGTATTGTCAAATTTGAGCATCATCTTTGTTGTTGAAGATATGTATTTCACATCAAACATCATAATGGAAGTAGCATTCCAAAACAGAGCACTGGGAGAGAAAGCAAGAAGGACAAAGAAGAACCAGATCAAAGATAATTTTTCTTACTTTCAGTTTTATGCAAGGGATTTTCCCTTATACGCGTAATAGATCACGTGGTATAGGTATAGGGATTATGAGGGATTTACATGGCGTCCAAAAGCCTGATAGGGATTATCTCTACAGATCTTCAATCGTGAGAACTGTACATTCAGCAAATTTTAATGAGAGCGTAATCGCATAAATTAAAGGATTATTTGGATTTGTATAGGGAACTAAGTTGGACGCTTTACTTTTAAATGAGGGAATGGGAAAAATTAGGAAATTAAATTATTTTTCACTAAAACTATTACAAATTAAAGTTGAATCATTATACATATTATATACATTATACATATTATTTACATTTAGGCTCGTATTCTGACTGCTTTTAAGCATCCATCTGGTTTGTTTACTGCACATCGTCTCTTACCACTATGGTCCAAATTTCGTCGAGCTAAATGGTACTTACTGGAAGGGGTTAAGTTTATATACAGTGTTTGAATTTAATTTTTAGTGCCTAAAATAATGAAATACTTGGTCAGATATTCGTTTCATCTACACAGGTTCCGAATGTGAGTAAATACATTATATATAAATTAGAATCACTTAAATATTTATTTAAAGTGATTTATCTTTGATATAGCTATTAAAGATATATTGCCACTTTCTAGTCTGGTATGGCCCGGATCCCGATCGAATCGGATTATAGAAAACCTATTACGTTAGACTAATCGTGATTTGCTCTTTACTAACCTCGAAGACGTTTCTTGATAATTTGAATTACACACAATCTCAACTCTTTTCCAACCAAATGAAATGTGTTTAAGTAAATTAGGTGAAAATAAGAAGTGTTATGAATTTAATTAGAGATAATGATATGTAAGCGAAATAGAATTGAAAGGAAAGGAAAAGGAGATAGAGGATAACAACAAACTCATAGATGTGTAGATTGAGGTGAATCCTCATAATGAATCGTTTGAATTGAAATGACTCCTAATTAGAGTAATACGAGTTGAATCTCTTATAAAAAAGAAGTGTGTTAAAGCACAAGAGTGAATTGGTTCGCAAAGACTTTATTATTAGAATATAAATCAGGATTAACTGAGTTAAAAGGGATTTGAGATATTAAGTGTGCGATCCTAAATATTCTATGATAAGAACTAATAAAGTGTGTTGTTCTTCTCTTACGTATCTTCAATTGGAGTTTTGACTATGATTTAGACTATTTAATTAGGCTTTAAGATGGCTGTAGAGTTAAACAATAAGGGAAATACGTCAAAAACTAATGGTTATTATCTATTTATGAAAATATAAAATAACAATTCTTTGCATTTTAAAAACATAGATAAAATTAATGTCATATCTCATTTCTTGATCGCAGATTTACAAAAATGACAATTTTATACTTTAATTAAATTTATTCAGAAGTGCAAACAAATAGTTATTCTTCCAAAATATCATTTCCTTTATTCTTTCAAAGATGACACGAAAGCAAAAAGATGTGTCAAAATAATTCTTCTCGAGGACTCGGAGAAAAAATGCGAAAAAAAAAGAAACGACATCATTTCTTTTTTTTAAAAAAAGAAAATTCTCCGTTTTGTGATTTACGTCGTTAATATTTCCTTCTTTGAAAATGAAAAGAAATTCAAAAAATAAAAAGTTACACCTTGATTTGTTCTTCAAAAAGTTTATTTGATTTATGGAGTTCCTAACAAGGTATGGTTTTGTTTTACTCGTAAAATTTATTACAAATGGTCTTAGAGGAAAACACTAGATGCTTTAGTTCCCTCTGAAAAGAAATGGCTAAATTATTCTGGCATTTTTGCAAAATATTATAACAGTTCATTTAGAGATTGTTAAGGAAACCGAACAGATTTACGATGTTGGGTTTTTTTTATTCTCATGTTTTTGGAAGAGAATGAGCTTAGGTTTGTTTAAACTAGTTTTAAACAAAGATTTATTTCGGTAGTCTTATTTACATATTTTTTTGTTTGTGAAATTAAGGTAAATTCATACTTGCACTTATGTTTCCTTTATCTTCTTTTCTGACAGGATAAAAAATTGCTTGAGAGATTTATTTTATGCTGTTAAAGTATCTAACCAGAAGATTTAGCTTGGGAAGAAGTAATAGGAAGATGTAAATGTAGAAAAAGCGTTTGCTTGTCAAGTATTAATATGGCTTAAGAATGATGACTAATTTTATAACGTATTTTTCTTTTAATTATTTATTTTTATCCATTCCTTTATATTTTACTGCTGCTTATAGAAAACAAAGAATTACAATGATTCCCATAATAACCAAATAATGAAATTTAGAGTTGCTAATGCATTTTTCTAAGGGAATATAAGTAAATTATTCAGCAGAAGAATACTCATTCTTAATTGCAAGGTGTCAAACACACAAAATAAGTAAACATATAAAAAGTATGCAGTTTCGTATTAATAGCCTTCATTCTTTCGATGAAATAGAGTGGCCGAGGTAGCCTAGTGATTATGGTCGTGGAATCACGGCCGGCATTGTTTTCGCCGAGCTGTGGGTTCAAACCCTGATTCCACTAAAGGCCCGTCGTGTAACGGGGTCGATGTACTTTAAATCTGGTCAAGGTTCCAAGTCCTCTCTTTGGTGTGAAAGTTTGAAAATAGAGGTTCCAGCTTGGGTATCGTCCTCGTTACTTAACCGAAGATCAAAATTACGAGATCAATTGACAATCGCCCTCGTGTTGCTTTTCAGTACGATGCTAACGAACAATTAAATGAAAATCCGTTGAAGTAGAGAGCATAAAATAATTTCCAATTATTTGTCAGCCTATGTAAAAACGCCGGATTTTGGGGAAGACCGGAAAGTGAATGGAAATTGTACCAGAGAAACTCAATGAATGTTCAGTCAAGAAAGATTCATTCAAGAAAATCAGAGTACATAGTAATCCGTTAACTTGTGATTTTACTATGACTCCCTATTTATGAGATTCTAATTAACCTTTCTTCAACTGACGACAGGACTACGTGGTTCAGGGCAAATTTTACCACTTTATTCCTTTCTTTTACATACATAGAAGGATAAACATGCCATGGAATTCTAAATAGTAAAAACAAAATTTTAACCCAAAAAACAGAAATTTTAAATATGACTAAGAAATAAGTCAAATGGTGCTTGCAGACCTAAAACGGAGTACAGGGATAGAATACGTATTTTTTACGAAATCAGGATCTGAAAGTTCCTTGATCGTAAACTGCAAACGTATGATAAAACGCTGGCGGGCTGATAAGGTAAAGATAGAATCAAGCGGAGATGAACAAAAATTTGTCTTCGGTATGCATCCTTTGATAGTTGGATGTAAAGGAACATTGACCATTTTAATACTCTTCTTTATTTATCTTTTTTGTATTAAATTGTTTGCATTAGTTGTAGAAAGTGAAATGTTTCAATTCCTTAGCGATCCATCTCTATTTTTTCGACTCTCTTTCTTGTCAACCAAAAACCTTATCTTTTTTCCCATTTTATTTTCAAATGTCTAGATCGTAATTACAACTTGCTTGACGCATCATAGCCATACCTGACTCTTGCGCCTTTAAACTCCACCATCACACACGCTCGAAGTCCAACGTTTATAAACAAACATAATCCTAATTTTTTTTAAAAAAAAAAATACGAAACATTTGGTATACGATGGTACGCCTTTCGCACCTCAAAAATTATACGTCATAACTTTTCCGGTAGATGAGAACATCTTCACCACATACGGAAAAGATTCACCGTAAATAACCCGACACTTTTATTTCTGCTCAATTTCCTGAGCATAATGATGAATCCAGGTCTCGCCGATGGTGACAACTCGACGCGGCAGCAATAAAATTTTCATTTGTGATCAAATGATTACCAAATCAAAACTATCCTCCTACGAATCAATGGCAAGTTTGTTTCGGCTCCATTTGGCAGATGGCAGCACTCAACAACAATTTACCTCAATGATGCCATTTATCTTTAAATACAAGTACTTTTTAAAACACTCTCGTACATGGACTATTTTTCTAATATTTGGTATCCAAATCCATTTTTCGCATTAGATCTTTATTTTGTATAACACAGATTTCCATCACATTGTACTTTAAGGAACGTAAGAGCCGTGTTATAATTCAAGTATTATAAATTAACTTTAGCTTCGAGAAACATTCAATTTTTCAAAGACTTTCGACAAACAACTATTGCCTTTTCATATGGAAAAAACCGGGTATAAAGATTAACGAATAGAATCTAACTATATATGAAACACAATTGTGTATTTGCTCACATCAATATCCCTTCCAAGTGAAATAAACATATATATTCCAGTTTCAACACAGCTTTGCTTTCACAATTATATTAAATTCCGAGACCTCATCAATGCACAGATGTCGAAATTAAGCCAATGAGACGCTTAATATCGCTCTGAAGTCCATCTGACCGTGTTCCGTAAGGTCATCTGACCGGGAAATCCGAATGGTTAATAACGCAGTCTTGTCAGATGGCATTATTATCTAAATTCCAACCATAATCATCATTTAACAGTAAATTATTAATGATGGATTTCAACAAAGTCGGTGCGTCGTTCCTTGATGGGTATGAGTTGATAAATTATCACGAATGGAATATTCTATGAACAGGAAACATTACTGTTTTTGTGTGTCTAGTTTATTTCAATCAGATTTAATATCATACCCTTTCAGATAAAAGTATATACATACATTAAATAATTAATTTTTAAACATTCGTTAATAATATTCTAGTTTTATTATATATGTTATTAATGGTTTTATAATTTTAATATGCGTTATATTTTGCTCTAGTTTATTGTATCGATTATTAATCGATGTGTGGTCTCCACCCCCCGATTTGTAGCTATATTATCTACAGACAGAAAAGCTGATTTTTCTTAAGATCATTTAATAACCAATTTCTTAAGCGCTTTATTAGATTTTAACTAAAGAATGATTCAAAATACTTCTATTTTAAGACATTTGGTATCACTAAGTAAATTGTTGTAACAATTGGGTGCTGCCATCTGTTAAACGAAGCTGGAACAAATTTGACATTAATTCGTAGAAGGTTAGTTTTGATTTGGTAGTCATTTTCTGCCAAATCAAAATTTGATTGCCGCCGCGTCGAATTGCCCCCGTTTGTAATAAATGGATTAGACACCGGAAACCAAGCAAGAACAAAAAAAAAACAGTTAATTCAGGTGATTCTGCTCCAAGGAAAATAATGAGCATTTCATCGGCCGGAAAAGTTATGACGCGTAAGACGTCATATTCTCGAATACGAGTAACTGAAACAGTTGTCTATTGAGTCCCGATGCTTACTAAAAAACAAATCATTTTCGATGCTACGAGCGCCATCTCTTGGATTTTTTAAGCATTTAGAGAATGACCTTCGTGTTTCATCTCATAAAAATTGCTTGATTTATAAGAATGCTTCTCACATAACCATCTCACATGCAGATAATTAGACGAAAATTCTATTACTCGTACAAAAAAAAATAATTTTATTTTAAATAACTAATACGGCATTCTTGTGGCAACGGTGGTGTAATGGTAAATCCATCTGAAAGTGAGTCACCCGACCCAGGTTCGATTCATGGTGATTTCGGCTTGGACAGCTGATCAGGTTCGATTTATCTTTTCGTCTGTCCAAGAATACCAAGCTAGCTTGGGAAGTTAAGTGGATGTCCCACGTCCGGTAGCCATTGGGCCTGGGCACTAGCTAATAATTAACAATCCATGCCCAAAGGCAACAAAGGATGCCTGATGAAATTTTATATCCTATAAAACTGTATATATGTATATATAACTGTATTCTTCAGTGTTATAGTCACTAATTTATAACAAATTAAAGGAATTAGATGATTACACAGATATACAGAAGCATAAAATAAAAGGATTTATTTTCTTTATAATGAAGAGCTGTAGATACCAAAAAATTGTTAAATGTAGTTCTGAAGCATAAAAAATAACAATAGAATAAAGACAATATACTTACTAACTCTGTCAAGCAAAATAAGTTTCGATAAACATATTATATACCTGATAAAGAAATTCCTCCAGGGTCTCTTAAATAAACGTCACTTTCCAATAACATTCCCTTCTATCTCTCGAATTTAGAATTCAAGTGAATAATATATATTCAAGTGAATAATACACATTCAAATTTTTGTTAAATTTATAGAAGTTTCAAATTGACTCATAGTTACCTAAAATGTATTAAAAAAAATTTTTAAATGTCTCCGTATTCATTTTTGGGGCAAAATGTCCGCTCTTCTAAATGTCTTCTCTGGAAATTTTAAACTAACTACATGAAAGCAAATGTATTTTAGTTTCTTTCAATATAGTTAAAATTTGTAGGATTCGTAAACTTTTATCCTTGTTTCATAAAATCAATCTCTCAATTAAGTCAATTGTCGGTAATAATCAGACGCTATATTTAAAATGAAGGTTTCATATATCACGAGCATTTGAGGTATATAAGAATTATATTAAGAAAATGATGATTCTTATTCAAATATTTTACACAAATATTTCTTCAAATATAAAATCATTACTATTATTTATGAAGACTACTATTTTTCTCATAAGGCATATCTATTTGGTTATATAACAAAATAATGTTTGGATAAAGAAAACTAAAGTTGTTGAAGTAATTTCTATCTATTCTGAAATGGCTTTCCTCTATCATTTGAGGCCATAAAGCTATATGAAGGGTTCTATTCTTCGAAGTTACCGATTGCATTTCGAAAATTGTGACAGTGACAAGACATTCCATTGGATTGCGCAAAATATCACCGAATTAGTTTTAAATGAAGGCAGAAGGAAGAAATTACGCAGAAGGCTGCGTAGAACGAGAAAGAATTTAATTGAGAGCCCTCAAGTATGGCAATAATATGTATACTGCAAGAGCCCACAATGCTTTTAGAGAAGCATAATTCTAAGGTGACCAATTTTTTTTTACAGTGAAAGAAGGATGAAAAATTTAAGGAAAAAGTACGGCATAAATAAATGAAACATTTTATCAATTCAAACAAAAATACACTAATTAGGCTTTCATACCTTTAAACTATATAATTAAACGAGTATTTTTCCATTAAATGAATATTTTTTGTCAATATTTCATTCTCTAACAATATATTGGAAATTTCGGTGTAAGAAATGTCCCTCAAATCGAATTTTACGATAAATGCTGCAGCTAGAGTATCAGCATTCAATCTTGATTTCTCACTTGCCCAAAACTCTTTACCAATGAAAAAAATTCTTTCAACTGCTGCTTTCTAGGGCAGCACAATGTAAATTCAACAAGAATAACTAAATTTTCAAATGGAATGTATTTTTGAAAGGGTTAAATATTTCTACCTATCTATTATCAATTTCAACATATTGAGTTTCCCATTGTTCTAATTTATCAAAATTTAAATATACATTCAATATTCTAATTTCTTCAAACACACAATTGTCATCGATTTTAATATCAATTATTTCTTATATAAAAACTTAACGCAGTTTTCAATATCCACCCAATTTACTAGCAATCAAGTCAAGAAATATCATTGAAAACTGTTATTTCTTGTGATTAGTTTTTCAGACCATTCTTCGACATATTGAAAACATGTTTGGTAAAAATTCTGCACTTCTTTGGTACTCTTTTCCATTTTGCTCGAATTTGATTCCTCCAAGTTCGATAATTTTCTTTTTATTATTAAAGGAATAAACTTTTCTTCAAATCGTGATTTATAATGAAAAACAAAATCATTCAAAATAAGATTAACTTTTGTAGCTGAAATATGTTCACCTTCAATATTTTGAATCGTTTGGAAGAAAATAGAGATGTTGATTATGTACTAATATCTCCGAAAATTCATAACTGAAAAAAGATATTAGAATTTTTGGACATTTGTCTAAACTTAAAAAACATGAATGGAGAAATCAAATAATTGTAAAACACGCTCTATAGCAGATGTTGGAGCGATCCATCTAAGTTTTGAATATTTTAAAGTTTTTGTATTCAATATTTGTTTTTCAGTTAGCCTCTATGAATAGAGAGATTAATATATGTCTTCCCGAAAGGAGAATGATTGGTCACCTTAATAAAACTCCACAATGAAGCTCGGGAAGTCGAAATATCGTTCATAGTTTACCAAACATCAGCTCACATCATCTAATTTTACGCATAATTTCAACGATTTCAATCATTAGGATTCACTAAACAGCTGTCTAAGTCTCAGTTACTCGTGTTCTTCAGCATGACGCTTTTCTAACCTCAAAAATTCTTCGTCATCACTTTTTCTTCCGATGAGACCCTCTTCGTCTGTTTTATAAAAGTTTCACTGGAAGCAACCCAACGTTTTGATTGTTTTTCTGATTTCCGGTGCATCGGTGCATAATAATGAATCCATGTCTCTTCGACGGGGACTACTCGACACAAATTAACGTCAACAACTCGACGTGGCAGAAATTAAACTTTTATTTGACAGCAAATTACTATCAAAGCTATCCTCCTACGAATCAATGTCAAATTTGCTTTCGTTCCATTTACCAGATGGCAGCACCCAATATTTTCTTGTTCTGCTTTTTAGGAAATTGTGATTTCATATGTCACAACAATGTGATTTATTGGAATCCGTGGCTTGACATATTGTCAGGAGACATGAATCCAGGCAAACTTAAAAAAGCGTAACAGAAGCAGTTGAAGTGGCAAGGTTTGTCATTTCAAGGATGTGGAATTAATTCTAAGAAACAAATATTACTCGACGAAGGTTAAGATTAAGAAGGTTAAGATTGTCCACGTGTTACCTCAGCAACTAATGATCGATATATTTTGTCAATAGCTCTTCGAGACAAAGAATTCAATGCTGCTCAACTGTAAAGACAGCTGCTATTGGTAACAGGGAGAAGAGTGTCAAACCTAGCAGTCCAAAATAGGTTTCATCAGGGTGGTTCTTATGCACGTAGGTCAATGGTTTGTACAACGTTGATTGGTTTGGTTTAAAAAGCAACTAAAGCAACATTACGGCTATTGGTGACGAACCTCGTAATTTTGAATCTAGGTCAAGTGAAGAGGACGACACCTGAGCTTTACCCTTTGCCTAACTTCCACACCCCGCCAACGGAAGGATTTGGGGCCCAACAGATTTAACGTACATCAGCCCCTGTACTACGTTGATCTCAAGACACCATGAAACCAAAGAAAGTGGACAGATGAAAATTGAGATCATATGAAACCAGATTGAAGTCAAGTGCTGTTTACTAGCGAGTCCGATTCAGTCGGAAGTATTGCACACAAAAGGCAACAAAGTATATAAATGTATATATATGTGTGAGTGAGTGAGTGAGTGAGTGAGTGAGTACAAGAATTAATGAAACTAACTTTTTTTCAATTAGCATCATAAAAAAACTTTAAATATCTAAGAAATTCATGAGTTTACTGATATAATAGGAGAAATAAGCAACTAAATTGGGATAAATTATAGACACCATTTGCGTTGTTTCGCCTTTGTAGCTAAATCAGAAGAGAACGAAATATTTTCCATGCTTGGAAATTATATGCAAGGACTTCAGATAACATGGTAATAGATTTAGAGATTTTTAGGTGTTTTAGCAGCAAACAAAGTCTGTAGGAAAATCTCCTTACGGATATGAAACCATGAGAAAGTGATGATTAATAGAAATTAAAAACTGTGATCACATAAATTAGAAGCCCAAAAGGATTTGTATCAATAAATAAGATGAACTTCCCACTAGAAGTGTAAAGTGTTAGAAATATTAGAAAATTAAATTAAACTGAAGAGTGAAATTATTATGCATATATATATATAGATATATATATATATACATGAGTGTGTGTGTGTGAGAGAGAGAACGTCTTAGTGTGTGTGTGTGCGTGCGCGCATATAATTAAAATAGCATTTAATTACTAATGTGTAAGTACGAAATCTGATTATTGCTGTATGTACGATAAAATTCGTTCAGATATCCGAAAGAAAACAAATAGTACAATACTTCAAAATATGGATGATTTCTATTGAAAATGATTTTCCGAATTCCTTCAACTCTTTTTTTTTTTTTTATCTTTCACTCCGAATTGAATAAAAATATCCTTACTTTTAAGATATATTTTTATGTCGGTCCTTAATTGTTTTCAAATACTGAAAGAGCATTGAGTATGTGTATATGCATACGTCTCCTTAATGCATTAATATGGATTACTCGATGCATATAAGTAAATACCAAATACTAGACTACGTGCAGGTGTTAATATAGCTTTGCCAGTTCTAAGCCAAGAAAGATATGATTTATGTACCTCATCTCTTCTAATAATAGAAGCTCATATGCTTTCCCCCACCCAAGGAGGTGAGACTAAAATAATTATTTTTTCTGTAAGAAATATGCAAGGAAGGCGAAGCACTCACATTTTCTTCTCTTGAAGTATTCGTTGGTTCTAAAAGCATGCCACGAGATTTGATTAACGACAGAAAACAATTATTGGAAAGACAATAAATGATTATTCTTTTATCATTAAGTATTTTCAAGTAGTTCTCTAGAATTTACCTCTTAAAATCGATAGAATTTTTGAATGGAGTTACTCGCTTTACTATCGAAGTCAATTTATAAATCGATAATTCGCTTTCCTTGTTATATATTCACTAGATCGAACCTTCATTTATTATACTATTTTAAAAGTAATAAAATCAAAGTTGGTGCACATATTATTCATATTTTCTATATATTGTTCAAACTGTAATATTTGAGCTTATCAGAAAATAAAATAAAATAAATTATTTAAATTGTTCTGAAATTTTTTTTTATCTCAAAGGGAAGATTTTTCGGTTAACTTTCTACAGTGGAGACATTGATAACTCAAACCTTGTTAACTCGTAAACTTCAGTAAAACTAAGAAAGTATCTATTTCCTTCCGATCTTCCCATTAATGCGTGGTACATCGAATTATTTAGATTTTGTAACACGAACAAGTATTACTTTCCTATTTGGTGCTCGTGCTAAAAATACATATTTATACTCTATAACTAGAAGTTAAGAAAAATATACAGAATACAGATTGATGTGACTGTTAATCAACGTTGCCCTGAGAACCAAAACAAGCGCGATTGGCGACGGACCTCGTAATTTTGAACCTCTGTCAAGAGACGAGGATTGAGCTCGGTATATCGATTCCAGAAATATAATGACGTCAAACTGAATATTCCTAAACTCTAAAAAGTAAAATTTTAAATTTTGAGAATCAATTCAATGAAATGTTTGTATCTTTTGTGCGTTCTATTGGACTTTGTTCACATTCATTTCTATTCGTTAAACTTTTTAAGTAACGTATCTGTGAACGATATGTTTGCTTACGATTTGTCTCATCGCTTAAAAAAAGTTTATTTGATAACAAATATTTTCTAACGTTTTGTAACTATGCAATATTATTTGTAGTTGAAAATCGAATTATCAGGTTTCCAGTGTATAACTCTTTAAGTCCTTGTGGATGAATAATAATATTCTTGATAAGATAATGATAGTAATACCAGCAGTTCCTATCTTGGTATGGAAATTAGTTAAAATAACAAAATATAATTTCAAGAACAAATAGCAATGCTAAAAAGCAATAAAGTCTGTAATTAATATAATGATTCTATACTAGGTCTACAGGTATACAAGTTTAATGAAATTTACATACTGCAAGAGTCCACAATTTATTATTTTACATTCTTGCAACAAATTAACTTACTATTTGAATTTTTCGATACATTCGTAAAGACCCAATGCCCATTCTCTCGGACATTTTTTTTTTCAAATGCCGAAAAAGAATTTACAATTTTATATCCTAAGATCAGGCATTCCAATATATTGGATAGTCTAGTACTGTCATCTGTTTAGCAAAACCTGATATTATTTGGCAGGATCCTTGTTCCACAAGCATTTAAAAATGGCGGACAAGAAGAAATGCTTTTAGGGATGCATAATAATGGGACCAATTTTTTTGAAGTGAAAAGAAGGACGAAAAAATTTAAGAAAAAAGTACGGCATAAATAAATGAAATATTTTATAAATTCAAATAACAATACACTAATTAGGCTTTCATTCCTTTAAACTATTTAATTAAATGAATATTTTCCCATTAAATGAATATTTTTTGTCAATATATCATTTTCTAAAAATATATAGGAAATTTCGGTGTAAGAAATGTCCCTCAAATCGAATTTTACGATAAGTATTGCAGCTAGAGTATCAACATTCAATCTTGATTTCTCACTTGTCCAAAAAGCATTGCCAATGGAAAAAACTCTTTCAACTACTGCATTAGTTCCAGGTCAACAAAACGTAAATTCAACAACAATAACTACATTTTCATATGGAATAAGTTTATTTTTAAATGGTTAAATATTTACACCTATCTTTTATCAATTTCAGCATATTGATTTTCCCATTGTTCTAATTTATCAGAATTTAACTATACTTTTAGTTTTCTAATTTCTTCAAACATACAATTGTCATCGATTTTAATATCACGCATTTTTTTCGATAAAAACTCAACGCAGTTTTTGATATCCAGCCAATTTACTAGCAATCAAGTCAAGAAATATCATTGAAAACTGTTATTTCTTGTGATTAGTTTTTCAGACCATTCTTCGACATATTGAAAACATGTTTGGTAAAAATTCTGCACTTCTTTGGTACTCTTTTCCATTTTGCTCGAATTTGATTCCTCCAAGTTCGATAATTTTCTTTTTATTATTAAAGGAATAAACTTTTCTTCAAATCGTGATTTATATTCAAAAACAAAATCATTCAAAATAAGATTAACTTTTGTAGCTGAAATATGTTCACCTTCAATATTTTGAATCGTTTGGAAGAAAATAGAGATGTTGATTATGTACTAATATCTCCGAAAATTCATAACTGAAAAAAGATATTAGAATTTTTGGACATTTGTCTAAACTTAAAGAAACGTGCGGGGATGTAGAAATATTGAAAAAATACGCTGCATAGTAGTGTGTTAGAGCGAGCCATCTAACTCTTAAATTTAATAAAAGTGTTTTGTATGTAACATTTGCGTAGTAGTTTGGCGCGGCATCTCTGAATACAGAGATTAAGAAATTAGTTTTAAAATATTGAAAAGGAAGGACTGAACCTACAAAAGGAGGATTGTCCTCCTTAAAGGAGTATGATTGGTCACCTTTTCTAAGGGGAGCTCTATTGATTGTATATTAATGATGCACATAACAGCAACCTGAGGAATATTGACGACGAACCAAATCATTTTTTTTTTTTTTTACTTTTTATTTTTCGGCTCTGGTTAAATGACGAGAACGTAATCCGTCCCCTTCTCCAAACTTCCATATTATGCCAACGGGAGGACTTGGAGCTTCGACAAAGTTAGCGCGTATCAACCCTGTAATACGGCTGACCTTTTAGTGACATCAGGGAGCCTGATATCACTAAAGATCCGCTGATAATTGGCGGTAAGAGCGCTGGCCACTAGAGAGCACCAGCAATAAAAGGTAGGTCCATTAGAGGACAATACTAATATTTATAGAAATAAACAATACAGCTGGCAATAAAAAATAACATTTGTATCTACATATTAATTTGGATTCATAGGATTTTAAACAGGTTACTATGAAATAAGTACGATATATTATTTCAGATTATTTATATTTATACATATCTAATTAAGACAATATAATAAGCTTCGAAATATAAAAATTTTAACTTCATGTGCTACTACCATTATTTAGTTAGTCTAATTAACATAAATGTCTGCACTTTTTTCTGATGTGGGGGGGAGGTAGACGAGTGGGCGTGGTCGCGAGCCCACGGCCAGTGTTGCTTCCATCAAGTTATGGGTTTGAGTCATGATTTCACTAATTTACCCACTATGTATCAGGGCTAATGAATATTAAATCTATCGAGAATCAAAATCCTCACGTTGGGATGGTGTGGAATTGAGAAACGTTGGGTTCAAGCTCAGGTGTCATCGTGATTTGACTGAAATTCAAAATTGTGAGGACCGTTGCCAATAATTCTATTGTTTGGCTTCTAAAATGCGACATAAATAAATAATCAATAAAATGACGTAAATGAACATTAATGAAAAAGAACTCAGTACAATAACTCTATTTTGCATAAAACTAACCTCCTTTTAATGAAATGTATTCACTATAGGGTTTTCTTATTAATGGTTTATTATCGTCGCACTTAGATGCAACTAAGGCGAGGGCTACTGTGACAGACCTCGTAATTTTTAACGTCGATCAAATGATGAGAATGAGCTGGCATCCCTTCTCCGAGCTTCCACACCAATTCAACGGGAGGACTTAGAACCTCGACAGCTTTAAAGTTTGTCAGCCCCGCTATATTTGTTATATGGAAATAAATCTTTGTCAATATACAAAAAAAAATCAAGACCGATCTAATATTTTTAATGGGTTTTCTTCTACTCACATTTTAACTATATCTGGGTCAAAACCTTAAAAGTTTTTTTCTGACATTTTAAAGCACTCAGTTGAGCTGAAATTTTCTATACGCGATTGTTTTAGATGACAATACAATAATTTAATTATAATTAATAAAATCAATTGATTATAACTAATTATTTAAATAATTAAATTTTGCTCATAATTACAATTGTTTACGACGTGAAACAGTTGAAAATTGAAAACAGTAAATATCTCTGTAAATCCATCTTTTCCTTTATAAGATAAGCGTTGCAGGAAAGCATTTCTCAATTCCTTATAAGAGATATATTTATCCTTTTTCGCTCTTAAAATTTAAGGAATAAAAAAAAATTATATTCCGCAAAGCATGAAGTTTGAAAAAAAAAACAATGCTGAAAAAACTTGTTTTTTAATGTGTTATTTAGAAATTATGTAACACATATATTCTTATTGTATTGCCCATTTTTGTACAAAAGGAAAAGTCTAAGAATAATCTTCTATTATAACTGCAGAATAAAGTTTATTGAAACATGGATAAGATATATTTTACCTTCTACTCCGAAACTAACTTTTACCTTTCAACAAATTTTTAAGAAACCCTCTAATTTTGCTTTCAATTGCAACTAATCTGCGTGAAATATTTCCCCTAAAAAAGGTATTAACAGAGATTGTAGTACATTTCCTGTTCTAATAACGAACACTATAGAACATTTTCCGTCTTAAATTATTTCTCGAACGTGAGACGAAAAAAATTATTATTGACTCTCAAAGCATTCTCTCAACTCAATAAAATTCATTCCCATCCTCCAACGTAATTAGAAAATATGTATCTTTTCTCCTTTATTTTGAACATATACTATTTATTCAAGACATGAAAACCAAGAATAGCAAACTAAAACATCTTCACTCTTAAAAATAAAATTCGATTTGGAACGCGCAAAGTGTTTTACATATCAACACTAGCAATTTTGCATATACCGAGTAATTCCACTGGCATTTAAAAGTATTAAAAGGACACTAAAGCTTTGGGATACAAGTTAAGTGTATTTCCCTTTGCTCCCACGAACTAAGCTCCTTACAAACCCAAGCAACACTTTCGTAATGGCAATGGCTAAATTGCTTTCAAAACTGTTCTTTCACTGAAAAGATATTTCTGGAAACTCCCTGCCTCTAAGTAATTACGAAAAGTGTTTACGAAATAGGAATGGTGTGAAAAACATTCCGAAAAGGAGAATTTACTTTCGTTTAATAGTTCCAAAATTAAAATTTTTCGTAGTAGTTTATGAGAGTAATGAAAGAGTAATCCTCCAAAATATAGAGAAATATTAGTTGTAAAAGAAATTTCATTGCGTTATATCAAGTAGGCTTAGATTTTTATTTTCTATTAAAGTAATGTATGACTATCTGAGTAAAAAGGTAAGACAATCAAAAATATATTTAGCAAACTTAATATCTTTGTACAGTGGTTTGGTAAGTCTTATATCGTAATGAAGTGTCTTACATAAATTATTAACTTATGTCTAATATATATTTTTGATTAATTTGATTTCTTAAAATTATTTTTTATTGCGTTATATCTTGAATATTTAATTGTTTTGCATTTAAATAATATTTTTCTCTCTATCTGAGTAAAAATATAAGACAATCAAAACAATATTGGTCTATTTTAGTATCTTTATGCAGTTTGATAAATCTTAATATCGTAATGTAGCGATTAACATTAATTAACAATGTAACTTCAATGAATGTTTTGATTATTTTGAATTTAATTTCTTTTTGATTTTTTATTGCGTTATATGTTGAATAGTTATTATTTTTTTTTTGTATTAAAGAAATATTTGTATATCTGAATGAATAAAATGGTAAGACAATCAAAAATATATTTAAGTTCTTAGCAACTTTGAGTAGCGGTTTGGAAAGTATCGTAATGTAGTCATTCATATTAATTATCAACTTATCTTCAATAAATATTTTTGATTAATCTGAATTTGATTAGTTTTTTTTTTATTTTATTTCATTTTGTTTTATCTACAGAATGTTTTTTTTTTTTTTTTTTTTTTTTTTTTAGAATAATATTTGTATGTCTATCTGAATAAGAGGGTAAGGTCATCAAAAATTTATTTAGCTATTTTAGTACCTTTGCATAATAGTTTTTTGGTAAGTCTTAATATCGTATTTTGTAGAGTCTTAAATTACTTATTAACTTATATTCAATAAATGTTTTTGATTATTTAATATTTTAAATGTATTTCTAAATTCAAATTCTACCTGAAATTTTTAAATATTATAACTATTAAAATTTTATATATTTTCATTGCTCATATTTATTCAACTATTTGCCTTTAATAATCAGTTTGATATTCATTATTAAACGCTTTTTTGCATTCAGATTCAAAAAGCTTTTGGATTCCTATTACCAGTTCGATCTATGATTTAAAATGAAATGAGATTTTCAGAGTTCCCTTTCTCGATCTCTTTTGCATAAACGAAAATTTAATATTGTTATCACTTCTTCAAAATTGCAAAACAGAAAGGTTGCAATAGCATTACATTTCGAATGAATGGTGTAAAAATAAATTTTTTACTTGTGGTGGCAGCTCTATGAAGTGGGTTCAAAAAGTACTTGCATTTGAAGACCGATGGCATCATTAAAAGGTAAATTGTTATTACCATTTGGGGTGCTGCCATCTGTTAAATGGAGTCGAAACAAATCTGAAATTGATTCTTAAGTTAGTTTTGATTTGGTAGTCATTTGCTGACAAATCAAAATTCGATTACTGCCGCTTCTAATTGTCATCATCGGTGAAACCTAGATTCATCATTATGAACTGGAAATTAAGTAAAAATCAAAACATTATTTTGCTTCCGGTGAATCTTTTCCAAAAAAGGCGAAGATGGTCTCATCGGTTGGAAAAGTTATGATTAAGAATTTTTGAAGTATGAAAGGCGTCATCATCTTGAATACGAGTTACTGAGACTTAGACAGCTGCCTAGTGAGTCAACGTTTATTAAAATCAAATCTTCTTTGATGCCACGATCTCCATCTCTTGAAATTTCTAAAGACGAATTGAACGACCCTCGTAACTAATTACACTAATGAATTCAGTCATACATGCTAAACTAAATTCAAAATAAGACAGGCGGTTTTATTTGATGTTTTTTAATCTCTGATCGCTCATTTTAACTTTTTTTCAAACAAAATTAGATCATATTGGCATGTTTCCTGTTACTTTTTCGTACGCTTAAAATTTACTTTTTTTTCTCTTTTTATATGTATATTCATAAGCGGGGAAAAAGAATAATAATTTTTTTTTAATAATTTTTCTGTCAGAAATTAATTTTTTTTTTTTAAAAAAATCCTATTTAATTTTACAAATCTTAAGGGATTTGTCTTCTCTAAGTAAGTTGACCCCTATATGACCCCGGAATCATTCATTTCTCCCATGAGATTTGCTATTAGGTAAATACGGCTGACTCTCCGCCAGATTGCCATGCAACCTTTCTCTATTTTCAGCCTTTCTCTTGTCATTCAAACTCTTTTTATCTCTTTCTCGCATTTACATAGTTTATTCTTTTGCACTCTCCTTTATGAAAATTACCATGGGAAGGTGATGCCCCGTTCCTTTCAATAAAATCACTCAGCTTTATGCAGAATAAGACGGACCTAGAGATACCACATTTACTTTTACCTCCACTGCCTGAACTATATGATCTTGTAATGGTGCTCGCTTGTTTAGAACCAATTCGGGTTCCGGAGCTAATTTCTGCTCTGCTCAACTATTTTATTTTTGTTTTCTTAATTTACATAAGTGATCTAATTGAATTTATTTATACTGCCAGTTGTACTTTTTTTATATTCCCGAAAGCTCAGATACTTAACAATGCTAAATTGTCACCTTAGGTATAGGAAAAATGATGCATCTAATCGAGTTTCCCTGCCCAAGTTTTACAGAGGGAAAGGCGAAATAATATTTAGAATGTCTTTGCTAATTTCATTTTAATATGTGCTAGCGTTTTTTTCAGTTACGTTCTTGAAAAAGTAGAATTATTTAAAATGAATTTTAGTTAGCGCAAAGTAAGTGCGCTTCCGAGCCCCTCGCTTCACAGAAACAATTATAATAAAGAAAATAAAATACCTACTTCAAATTTTTAATGCCTTTTTACCTTCACATGCAAAACGTTACAATATGCAAAAATGTTGCCAATGTCAACAATAAAATGAATAAAAACGGACAATTCTGCCATAAAAATCAATTATTAAATCAAATTTTGAAATAAGAACAAATTATTAAAGCAGACAATAGTATTTTGTTCGGATATTAAAATAAAGGCAGATGATATAATATAAAATTAAATTTATGTTATCAATGTAAACATACCTTAAATTAACTAATTGTAATTATTATAATCACATTGAAAAAAATATTAATCTTTTTTTATGTTATTTTCGGAAAACAACACATTAGAACATGTTGAAAAAGATGTCTAATCTTAAGGTGTGACATTTGCTTAGAAGCTTTCAATAAATACATGGAATCCATTGTTAATGTATCTACATTATCACTCACCATATTTAATGCGGAGTATATGCGAATTTTAGTCCCTTCTGACCCATGTTTAGGATGAGTTTTGCAACAGGTTCATACTGATATTGTACGACTGATTTTATTCTTCTCAAGAAAGCTTGCGAGCATAAATATAACACATTTGACCTTGAGCTCCTTGTAATGTGTAGTTTCATTAGACATTGTTGGAGGAGCGACAAGTTTTTTGTTTATACAATCACAAGCCCTTAACTTTTGCATTTTGTAATAACAAGGGAAATGTTTCCCAACCACAGCATAAGTATTTAGAAAATACATATCTCAGAGAACAACTGATATACATTAAGTTTTTGGTAATGAAAATTCTATAGTTGACCCTTTGTCGAGAATATCCGAAGTACACTTTTGTCAAAACATTGATTACGTGGTAATGGCTCGTGCACGCTCTTCGGATGGGGAGCTACGTGTTCACCATCCTAATTGACGGATGGTAGCCCATTATCCGCCACCATTTGGTATGCGGTGAACTAAATGCGACTTAAAGCTATGCGGCGATGAAATTGAAACCTCGCCGTACTATAACTCGGACAAACGTTTGTCTATATACAGTACTATACTTTGTACTTGTCTATACACAGTTTCTGCACCGAGTTATAACTTACGCTTGTCCAATTTGGAAGTAAATACCTCAGATACATAATAATAAATTAGAAATCCTGCAAAACAATATTATTCGAATGATCGCATGAGCCTGGTGGCTCGGGCGATTATTAGAGATTCCCTTAAGATTCCAAGAATCGAACTAAAGTTAAATGAAATAACCAATAAATTCTTCTCTGAACTAGGCAGTATCCCAAATCCATCCATCCATCCAAGAGATTAAATTTTATAATCATATCACCTATACTAGAAAAATTCGTGGAAGAAAATCTATACGGGTTCTCCTCGAAAACTATATTCCAGTTTTTCTCATTTTTTTTATTAAAAATCAATTCTAAACCGTACCAACAACCAACAGGAAATCTTCCTATGGCTCCTCGTTGAGACAAGGGAGAAAACCACTCCCACTGAGCAGAAATCTTTCCAAACTGATATACCGCTTTCTGATAGGACAATCGCGACTCACCCCGTAATCACCTACCCCTCTGTCAAGAAAAAACTCTCACTCACCACGAATTCTTCCTTTTTAAAACATTATTAAAGAAATTTCTTAAGGAAATAATTCCAACTGCTTCTTCCAACTGAAATGACTTTTAATTTTTATTTCTAACTCACTTCAAGCAAATTCTGGACAATAATATTTTAATACAGTAAGTATCCTATGAATTGTCATGGACACACGGAATCTGTCAAGTTGAACTGAGATGGGAGTTAAAAGTCCTGCATTACTAAGCACTCCATATTCACCTCCACTATGTACAAAACGTTTTTGTAATACACCTACAGAAGTAATAACCCTTATGCTCTCAAGGCATTTTGAAAGAAAATTTTTGATCTTTTGCAATTACACAGATTTAACACAAGTTAGCAAGTGATTTAGTACAGCTTGGTTAGATACGGCGACTGTGCGAACAATATCAATCTATCAAACACATAATTTTATAAATTTTTAAGAAATACTTTAAATTTTATTAAATCATATAAAAATGTATATATTACAGTTTAGCGCTGTTTAAAGGTAAGAACAATCTTTCAACTCAGCAATATAACAAGTATTGAATAAAATTTATCAAGTCTGTTTTTCCATAAACCGAGAATTTTCATTAATTTTTATTACAAAAGCAATGTATCTTTAAGTATACGGGAAACTTTTTAAAAAATTAACAATTTATTATTTGTCAAAGTCAATGAATATATAAAAGTTTCCTCCTCACTCTGTATCTCTCTCTCTCTCTCTCTCTCAAGCACACATATTCTACATAACAGAGAACTTAGGCACGACATGTTCACAAAATACATTTAAGGGTACCAGTATATGCAGAGGGAAATAAAACACCAAATTTAAGACATTCTTTTTTTAAATATTTATGTTTTAAAATTATTTGTAGAGCTTAGATTTTTTTTTCTGCGTAATAATGATATTTCAGTCATTTTATTAAACTATAAAAGTATTATTTTAGTCAAAAAGGTTTTCTTTCCATTTGACATGCATATGGACATGATTTTTCATATACATTTGCCCTCAAGCACCATTTTCAAAAATAATATTCCACAAATATAGAAGATATTTTATTTCTCATATATAAGACTTTAAAACACCGAACCAAATATTTTAAGAGAAATAGTGAACCAACTTTTTAAACCATAGTACTCTATATTTTCTTTGAAAAAATTATAGAACTTAGTAATTTTGTTATTTTTTTTCCTTAATATAAAAAAAATTATTTCTTTAAATTCAGGTATTACTTTAAAAAAAGGATTAAATTTAGGTATTACTTAGAAAAAAGAATTAAATTTAGGTATTACTTTTCGGTTCACTATATGCGTAAGTAACTTTTATAGAAGCTTAAAAATTTTAGAAACATGTCGAGTAACAGTTTTCCTTAAAGTAGTACCTAAATTCTAATATATCTCACAAATTATACCCTTATTCAACTAAGAGGGGAAAACCCTTTTTGACAAATTAACTATTGTTCTATATTAATTTATTGTTCCATGGGATGATTAAAATATCATTTTTAGGCCCACTAAAAAGTTGCTGAAAACAAATTACAGAAAGGAATTTTAATTCAAAATTAATATAAACCATTAACTAAAATTTGCAAACAAATTAAAAACAAAGCAAATCTCAAGAAAAAATAATTAAGGGAAAACAAATATGGAGATAATGTAACTTAAATACTATCGTAGATTAGTTAGTTTTTAGAGTAGCAGTAAATCGCTACTCTAGAAAAGTACCTTATAAGTATGAAATTTAAAACTCTCTCTCTCGTCATAAACATTACTAATAATTCTATTACATAGAATTTTCAATATTATTTCTAAATATTCTGTTTCATTTTCATTATTATTAGTTTGAAATAGATTAGGTTTATATTCAGAAGACATTTAATATCAATATATAATAAAATAATTCCTATCAATGTAACTATGTTCATAGTTGTTTAAGTAGATATTCTATAAATTATTACTCAAAGGCCTACCTTGGGGAATATCCCTAATTTGTTTAAATTTTTTATCTTTATTATTAATATAATTTTCTCTAAGTACACCATTCACTAACGATTTGAATTTATCATAAACAATTAATTCATCAATATAATGCCCATAAATAATTATAAAATTTTTAACTAGATCATCTATGCAATCGAATTAAAGAAGTCTTCAAAATCATAACTACGTGAATAGCAAAATAAACCTTTGTCTATTATTTTCTTAATAATATCCAAACCATTTCCTTAATCAGAGCAGGTTTATTAAATTTATTATTAGCATCTTGTAATATTTTTTGTAATAATTTATCCACTTTTGTAATATAAATATTATGACCATTAGGGGCTGTTCTAAATTTAATGGATCTTTATGCAATTTTAGAGTAATAAAGATCCAAGTAAATTTTATTTAATTTTTTGTTAGCCTATTTTCTTACTTAGAGCAGTAATTTTATTATTAATTTCTAGGTCACTAAAATTATTTTCTAAATAATCATTAATCTCTTAAGTATATTTGTTAATAATTAAATAATTATAATATTTACACATAGTAGTATAATTATTTATGACTTTTTCAACATTATATGTAATAAAGTAATTTTGTAAATCTAAATTTTGTGTTTTAATGTCTTGCATTTTAATTCCACCTTTAGTTTAAAAATTTATATCATTAATATATTTATAAATTTAGTATAAATACTCATAAAATGCTTCAAGTGGGAAACTGAATTTAATAGTAATAATGGTTCAAAAAATTTTTCAACTTATATAAAATCCTGCTTTTTTAATGAAACATTATTGTTATAATATATAATATTATTTGAGGCCTTCATTCGAAATCCTGTGCCTATATACTCATTCTATATCATTCAATACCTTATCCTTTACTATTCGCAGATCACCTGTAATAACATGTTTATCTTCTTTATTAATAAAATCTTTGTATTCTGAACAGTTGCATTTTATTTCATTCTTCAAATCTTTAATATTATTATAATAGAAAATATATCTACATTTTTTTGTTATAGTTGAGATTTTTTTAACTTTAATATTTTAATTTGGAACTTCTTATGTTTATCCAATTAATCACATTAAAAGAATCATTCATGAAACTTAAAGTAAAATATTCTATAGTATTTCTTTTTTTATAATCTTTGATTTTATATTTATAAATAAATTGTTAGTAGAATCTTTAATAATGTGTAAGCATTAGCTTTCTATTTTGCTATCTTTATTTAGGAAGACTTTGTAAAAATACCAATTTGTTTTTTCCCTTAAATTAAATATATATATACAACTTTTATTAATATACGTATAAAAATATGATTTTTTTAAATACAAAAGAACAACCACTGTAACTTTACGTAAAAAAAAATAAATTCTTACTTATTTTAAACTTGTGACTTTTAAACGAATAGTCTGCTATTCCTTTCATTCAAATCTTTTCAACATATTTAAATATTAATCAACTCAATTCTTTTGAAATCATATTTATTCAAGAGTTAATTAAAATGCCCTTCTAAAATGTTTGCTCATACATTAAACACTATTTGCATAATTTTCAGAAATATTTATTTAGCCATAATTTTAGGAAAAGATCACTTCCCAAGTGCTGGAAGAAATGATAATAAATAAATAATAAAGATAAATGGAGGTACTTGTTTGCGTGACGATCCATATCACAAGGTAAATTGATTGTATAATTAATATGTTTCTTTTAAATAAAAGAAGGCTTCGAGTATTTTTATAACATCTGTGTATTTTTCAACTTTTTAAAAGAGATAATTCAAGTGTAAATATTTTAAATTTTCATTTTCTTAATGAGGCAGAGTGAATATCTTGAAAGATGCCCGAAATTATACAATATAAAAAATATGTTCCAAAAAATAAGGATTTCTACAGATGCACAAGACGTCACCAATTAAATGCACTATAATGGAGTAGACACTCCTCTATCCAGTACGTTCGGGACTACAGCTATTCGAATTAGCAATTTTGGTGGATTATCGAATATCAATATAATTTTAACAGGGATACTTATGAAAAGTCATTCTACATAACAATTTAAATAATTAAATAAAATGTATTTTATAATTTGTATGTAATTTAACTGTATTATAACAATGTATTAAATTTAACGCAAATTCTGCATTTGTTCAGGGGATATATGTAAATATCCGATTAAATATTTTTTCTCATTCTAGCAACTACGAAACTAAATTCAAATAATGAACATTGATTTAGCTGGACAGTTTTGTATTGGTGAAAAGAAATGAACGAAAGAAAAATTCGTGCAGTATAATAATAATTAAAAGAAATTACGACTTGCTAACTGTTTGTTTGAATACGAGCTGAAAAATTTTTAGCGATAATATATGGATATTATTGTTCAAAACAGTATCTGATATATCTTTGCTTCTATGATTCGGATTTCTTCTTGATAAACCTGTTACAACTAAACACAAATATACGAGGTCTGCAGAGTTACATTTCTTGTTACATTCAGCTAATTAATCTACCAGGAAACAAGAATCTCTGTATTAAAATGAAAACTGTCTGTTACGTTAAACATTGAACGAAAATACGAGATGCGATGTGATTGCGAGGTGGTGGTCAAAGTTTGAATTCCTTCGTAAAACACCGACAATCGAACCCGAACCTTCGAAAGCCGAATAAAAAATCCTCTCCTGTACTTTCCGTGATATTATTCAGGAAAACTTAACAGTGGTGCTTAATGTCTCCACCCTAAATACAACAATATACGCTTGAATGAGATGCCAGCTCAGATGTCGACCTCGTCATCTGACTTCGTTCGAAATTACGAGACAGACAGGAATCAAGTCGGACTTCTACCCTCTGTTCTAGGTTTTTGGTCCAACAAAAGCTTTCTCCTTTCCCTTATTTCTATAAATGGTCTCATGGATCTGATCTAGCCTCGGTTAATCATAGGGATTATAAACAAAAATGTATTTTTGATAAATCTGGGGACTTACTTTTTAAAACAAATCTATTCAGAAAAATTGTTGCCAAATACTCAGGGTTTATCCGTTAGTTAATAGATGATGAATGGAAATATTACCAACAATATGTCGCACACATTATGTGCCTCACTTCGAACAAAAGATAACTTTTAAAATTTTTCAGAAGTATATATATAGAATTACAATAGTTTTTCAAAGAAAAAAAACATGAAAAGAATATATCAGTTCTCACGAAAATAATATATGATTTAAACATGTATATGTATAGTAGAATTGTTATAATTTAAATTTCAGAATACATCAATGGCTAGCAGTTGCAGATTGTATATTACAATAGGTGTTTGGTTAAACCTACTGTAGTTGTGATACATGCTTATAATCAATTAAGTAATGAATGTTATAAAATCTTATGGTTGCGAAAAAACTAAATCAGCTCCAGCTAAACTGTAGCCGTTAGAACCAATGAAGTGTTTTTTTTTTTTTTTTGCTTTAAATTAATAATTGCGCTAACGCCTCTGATTATAGTACCTTTTTTTCTGAATCGGTGGCTTAAACTGGTATGTAACCAACACCTGAATGAAAAGTCAACCATTGATTTTAATTAGTGATGAGTTGTGTTCTATTTTTCCTCAAACCATCAGTTCACCTTAGTGAGACCAGTTTGACCCCGAAAATATTCGAAATCTGTGTTCCGGCAGTAATTTGGAACAGGTCAATCAACCTTGACTTGAGAAGGTAAAAACTCTTTTAAATGTAATATTGTGGAACATAATTCAAGCTAAAAAATTTTAACACTCATCCTGCTATTTATTTTTCCAGGTGATTCTAAATGGTTGTTCTAGGTGTTCTATTTTTTGGGGGGATCTGAATCTGCCAATGTATATACGCTGTCCCATATATATTCAAGTATACAATAAGGAAGAGTTTGAATAGTACGAGGAGATTATCTGTGCTGTGACTTATTCCACATGGACTAGTTGAAAGATAGAATCATGTTCCCGAGACCAAACATCTTCAAGAAATCATAGACAAGAAGAAGTTATGAAATTATATTTTCGCTGAGCTAAGCCCAATACAATTTAAATGTGTTTGAAAGAATCCTGGGAAAGATAACAATTAGTGCATGCTGCATAGGCTCTCTGTCCTTTGTCAAAAGTAAGGCTCCTTGTGAGTCCATTAGTAATTTTAACGTATGGTAGTTTGATGGCTTTTATCTCCTCCCTAAATAATGAGGACACCACCAGGAGTTCACCTGTTCTACCATGAGTGAGTAGGAAGAATCTTCTGTAATTGCTTGTTTGAGATTTTTACTTTTAAATACATTTCGAGGAAGGTGAGAGAAGATTCTTGAAAGGAAAGAGGCTTCTTCCTTGACCAAACTACCAACTATTTCATTAGCGAAGAGTCCTATATGAGAAGGAACCTACTGGAAGTAGATTTAATATTGCTACGAAAGAGTTTTGAGGGTTTCAAGAATAGAAACAGAAGGTTTGTCGCAGACTTCAATCCTGTTCTTCAAATGTTGAGGAGATTATTTAAAAGTATACGATCCATATGAGATTAAACGTCGTCATACAGGAAACTGGCTTCAGTAAGGAGTGCAAAGATGTTTAATACTAATTATTGTTGGATTCTTTCAACATAATGTTTCAAAGTTATTGTAAATAACATTCAAAAAGACACTGTTATCGTCAAAGATCCAGGCGAAATACTAGTATGCTTCTGTAAAACAAAATTTGCTTGGGACCGCTCCAAATATGCTTACAATAGTCATATGCTTCAAGAGTTACACAACTTTCTTACTAAACTGTGTATTATGTTAATCTACTCAAGGGCGTGATTATCATGCTCTGCGTAACTCCAGACTTAAAGGCAGATGTCACAATGGAAGTTTAACTCTGCCTTAGCCAACAGTTGTAACTTGAGTAATGTACTACACATGATATAAAAAAATAACTACTACATTTTGCACTGTGGATAATGATACCGTTTCTGAAATTTAAGCTTGAACTCTTCAGATTTGGTCAGGCATTCATACATCTTGTCCTACCAGAACCTTCATTTCACCATTGCAGCCAGATCCTATAAGATTGAGATTAAGGCATAAATCGTTCCCAATCAGATTTGCCGATCTTATAAGAAGTTTTCCAATTGTATATAAAATTTTCGAGTGAACCATAACAACATTATTAACCACTGATGAATATATTCCGAGTTAATTCGTTGTACGTAATGTATGTAATTTCCTTTGTCTCGAGATAACTCGGTTTGACTTAACTGTATCAATATAGTCAAAATCGTTTATATTCCGGCAAAGAAAAACAATAATTGTGTATAACCGAGTATACTTGTAACCGAATAATTCGTGTGCTTTCTAGCGCATGTCAGAATATTTTAGATCTGGCTATGAGTAGATGCTAATATTTCTTTACATAAGTTAAGTCAATTCATATTGTGTTCATGTTCTTTAGTTATATTTTACCCTTACGATCAAAATAATATTGCTTACGATCAAAATATCAGATGACGAAAGTGACTATGAATATTCTTATAGGTCATATATTGTGCAAGATTTAGGTGTTAGTGAGAGTAAATTGTCTTATTCTTCCGAAGAATAAGAACCAGGTATGACATCTGCTCGTCAATTGTTTATGTTAAATGTATATACGTCGCCTCCACCGATTTTTCATTTTGTTGCAAATCGAAAAACAATTTTTTTGAAAAAAAAAAGGTATCGAGAACAATGCTTTGGACTATCAACTAGAAGTGGTCCATACATTGAATGAACACTTTACGACACTTCTTCTATACCTATAGGCTCCAATAAGACCTTATGGGTGACATTTTCCCGACCTTATTCCTGAGACAGCTAAAAAACAAAGCCCTGCAAGACAATGTGCTCTGTATATGCACTCAAAAGGAATGCCAAAAATGAAAAAGTTTCGAAACGAATCAAGGTACTATTGCAAGAACTGAGACGATCCCTTATGTGTCGTACCTTATTTTTCACTTATATTACACCATCTTCACCATATAAATTGTTTACAAATACAGAATAAAATATGATTCCTTAAACAAATTGTCTTTTATTATATTCTATAGTTGCCCATATGACTTAAAGAGAAACACGAGATATGGATTTTTTGAGCTATTGTTCAAATATGTTGTCAAATTTGGTCCCTTTTGTCAAAAATATTTTTAGATTAAGATTAGGCACATTAGTTTCTTTACAAATCTGCAATTTTAATAATAGGAAATTTTTGGCTATTAGTTCAAAATTAATTTGGTCTTTAAGCGGTTAATAAGAAAGATTTTGACTCCCCTTACCTGTAAAATAGCCAATCCACTTAATTCTTTGGCACCAATGAAGCCAAAATTTACAAACAGGAACCCTTTACATAGTGAAAACCTCAAACACGTTCTATGCTTAGGAATTAAATTTGGCAAGTATTTTTAGAAAAAACTCTAGAATTTGGAGAAATGCATTCAAATATACATGGATGGGTTAGAAGGTCATTTTCGACGTTGGATATGGGCAGAATTTGCGTTTCATCAATTGAAGTAATTAATTTCAAACTATCATCTTAATAAAATAACAGTTTATATTGAATTACAGTTTAGGGCTTGAAGCAAATTATACAAACCTTTCAGTCTTCTCTCTCTCTCAGAGAGAGAGAGAAAAGGTATATATCATATGTAGCTAATAAAAATAGAAAAAGAACCAAATAAATAATAAATTAACCAGCAAACATATGGGCAAAACAAAGCAATCACATAAACAAAAATTCCCGCCTAATGGATGCTAAGCTAAAGTTTTTTCGGAAACGTACAGCAATTCCCTCTATTAGAGAGAAAGAACAATAATGCAAGAAAAATTGTATAAAAATTTAAAGCAAACGATGGAGAAAAATTTTCAATTGCGAGTATAATAAAAAATTTTAAACAGAGAAATTTTATAATTATTATGTTTTAAATTTCTCTGAATACTATTTCTGGAAAATTATGCTTGCACAGAATTTTTTTAATTATCAGTATTAAACTAAACTTTTACATTTTAGTCACTTGCCTAAAATTACTAAAAATACAGTAATAAATTATGTTCTTGAATAGACACAAGCTTAAAGAACTCCCCCATAAAGATACTTTATGAATATTAAAGAAAAATATATCCATTTTATCATACATATTCTTTAAGTTTTACTATCTTCACTTTTTTAAAACATCTAAATATTCAAAAACATGTAAATTAACATTAGATTGTTATAAATTTAATTCTCTGCATAAAATTTTTTTTAAAAAAAAGTTTTAGATCTTTATTAATATGAATTTGAAACAATGTAACATCATCAATGTATCTAAATATCTTAAAACTACTATAATCATTCAAATTATGTTCATAAAAATGTAAGTAAATAATAACTAAGCAATTACTCGCAGGCCCACCTTGAGGTATACATAAGATCTATTTTTATATGTTATTATAATAAGATATAATTTTCATTTTTGACACTGTCTTCACAAAATTAATATTAATTTATTAAGTTAATGTTAACCTTATTAATATTAATTTCTCACGAATCTCATTTAAAGCCTTAAAAAGATCATCCATGACAATTGATTTAAAAAAAAATCTTCGAAATTATATTTATGAGTAACATAAATATATTTATTTCTGACAATATCAACACTATTTTTATTAATGGCTATACAAATCAGCATATCTGTAACATTTTGCATATTTCTCTAATTTTTTACCCAGCTATAGTAATTTATGTATTCGAACCATTAAATACTGTTTTAAATTTAACAAAAAATTTGTGAAATTTTGGTGTTAAAATAATGTGAGGAAATTTAACATTTTTAATATTGATACCAAAATAATACAGATATTTATTAATTAAACTAATCTATAAATTTTGCATATAATAGTGTAATTATTAGGTACGTTGTCTACATAATAAAAAATATTGTTCAGTGGAGAACAAACAACATTAAATTTTTTTAAATGTTTCCAATAAATATCCTCATTATAAAGGATTCCTATTTTTAAAAACCAATTTTCGTATTTAATAATTAATATAATCATTAAACTTTTAAAAATCTTTTAAAAAATATATATTTAACTATATACATGAATATATTCTGCTGGCCATTAAAATTGCAACACCATGAAGGAAAGCAAATATAAGAAAGATATTTATTGTACGTAAACAGTATTTCATGAATACAAAACGATTAAATATGCAAATATTTTGGGGATTTATAGGGATGTGAAATTAGTAGAAACAGCTGTCACCCCTGGCACATAAAACAGCCTTTACCCGGTTAGGCGTGGAGTTGAACTAAGCTTGGATGACAGAAACGGGTAACTCATTCCATTCTGCTTCAAATCTATGCCACACTTCATCAACCCTATTAGCTGGAAATGGGTAGTGGGCCAGTCTGTCAGTAACCCATGACTAGATGTTTTCAATCGATGACAGATCTGGAGACCGTGAAGGCCCGGGCAGCAATAGAATACCCTGTGTATCGCAGAAGATCAGAACACGACATGCAACATGTGATCTTGCATCATCAAGTTGGAAGATGGCAATTGACAGATCTCAGAGATATGGCACAACCACTTGACGTGAGATGTCATGCGTTAAAATTACCGTCGATCCGAACTACAGGTGTGCGTGTCGTATATCCAAAGGCTGCCAAAAACCATCACATCAGATGTAAGGCCCCTATGCCGATATCGAATGTAAGTAGGCGACAGAAGGTCTCATTGGCGTTTCCAAGCCCGTATATGCCCATCAGAATATTGCACTCGTATTCGTAGGACAGTGGTTAGATTTCGACCAGTACAATATCACACTCTCGATAAGCAACGATCCTGTCTCAATGAAATTCCGACACTTCCTGGTAAATATTTATTCTTCTTATTCGAGACATCACACGATATTCTTAGCAAACCCTAACCTTACAAAGCGCTTTCCGTATGAGAAATCCACTCAACAACTTTTCGTTTTTTCAGTGCTTCAGATGTCGTTTCTCCCTTCTACGTCGTCTAAACAAGCTGAAATACTAATCATTTGTATATCCAAACTTCCTTTTCCTTTTATGTGATTTGGACTTTTCAATATATATATATATATATATATATAAAATTTTAATACACAAAATTAATAAGAAATATTGTTATTACCAAATTAGTGGAAACACTAAACGTAATTACAAATCATGTTTTATTTAAACTCTGTAAGAAGAATATTAAAACATACTAGAGTACTAATAAATATTTAAATAATGATTAAAATACCC
>BMAW01063844.1:0-38988 GCA_019974015.1 Nephila pilipes | reverse complement strand
ATGTATACGCACTTTCAATTGTTTTCATTGAGAAAAATTATTCGGAAATAAATATTAGTTACAATTTGTTTTGACATTTGTTTTATTTTTATATTATTATTTATGTTCAGAATGCAATTAAATTTTATATATTTTTGTCACAGTATTCAAGTATCAAATAAAATGACATTTTACAATAAAATATAATTTTACATTCACCTTTTATAAAATTCCCGATAATTTAACACTATATCATTTTGGTTTGAAAAATTATTGAATTACTTGTTATAGAAAAAGTTGACAAATTTGCAATCCCAATTCGAAACTTCATGATTCAAGCATTTGGCGAATTTCACGGTTTATAACATTAATGCTTACAGTAAAAATATTTAAACTTGTTTGTAGGGCTCATTCAATATTTCATACTTTTTCAACGTTCCCAAACTTTCTAGAACTTCAAAATCAATCTAACTGTAATCTGAGACTTACAGAAGCAATTTTGTCCCAGGAAAAGCAAAGTAAATAACCAATGTGACTCGAATCAGCTTTGCTTAAATTAAACTTATTATTCTAAGCATGTGTTCTGAGAGTAGAAAACTAATATCTTTATTTCAAAAATATTGATTACAACTGAAAGATTTCGTGGAATAGAATCAGAACTTTCCATTGCTCCTCAGATGAGGAAAATCATGCCTATTTAATAATCATTAAAGTTCTACTTATTTAAATGGAAATCATGAAAACTTGTGCTTTTTTTCTACAGTTATTTTACAAATTTAACTTATATATGAATTTCATTACATCGAATGCATATTTGAGGAATAATCTACTAAAAAGGCATTTTAATCCAGAATTTATATCAAATTGCGTTACTTAGGATGAGGAAAGACACTATGGTGATTTTAAAAAAAATTACTCAATGAGCTATATTGAATTTCATTTCATAAATTTCGGTTTTTGATTCTGTAACAAACGAATTATTTTTTAATTTAGAATTTTGTTCATGCCAAATATTTTTCATATGTCATGTTTATAGTATTGCATGTGCCACTTTTTAAGCCATTATATAACTTTAAATGACTAATTCAATTCTCCAAATAAAAATACTCAGTGTTCTGCGTCCAGTTAAATATATTTTTAACTTTTGTCTCTTAAACTATATAGATATTGAATGTCATGTTTAACGTAATTTATAATCTTCTGACCAGTAATATGCAACATTATGCCTATCTATTTATAGATAGAGATCCGATACAATATTCAATATTAATGTTTCGACCTTATGGAAGATTTTAAGTAATAGTTTTCGAGAGTAACCTAAATTCTCCCCATATATTGAGGATTTAAAACTGATTCGCAATGTTTAATACAGAGTTGTATCTATACATAGATTATTTAAACAGTTATTTAGAATATTAAATGGTAACCGAAACGAAAGATAACTCTCTATTTAATATATAAAGTTTACACATGAACTTAAGACATAAAGTGGGAGAGTATTTTTAATTCGAATATGTTTAACAAATGAATTTAAACAAGTACACATGTGCTTAAAATAGCTAATAATTTCAATATATATATTATCTGAAGGTTCTATAGCTACTAAAATTTTGCGTAAATAACTTAAAATATGGTTGCATTATGATAAAATAAAACAGCCATGAATGCTTTATTTAATTAATTATTCGATTTTTATTTATATATTATTCTATGAACAATTTTAAACTATACCATGAAAAAAAATATGAACAGTTTTATACAGACCGATTAATTATTATTTTTTTTTTTTTTTGCAACACACTTTCGAAGATTTAAAAAACGATAATTTGAATACACAGGTACTTTTTATAGAAATTCTTTGTTCAAATACAGATTATATTTAACTGTTAGTCCAGATACTTTATAACTTATTAACACTTTTTGAAAACGAAATTTTATTTTAAGAAACACAAAAATCAGGAGATCGCGTATTATACGACTGGCTGAAACAGGGAGATCGTAAATTCTCTCCAATATTTAAGGGGACATTTGTGACTGTTCGCATAGTCGTGGCCGTATGCTACAAGATCAATTCTACGGCACCAGATGATAGAGTTATGAAAGGTATACATGTTCAGCATTTATGTTCATAACCCTTATTTCAAACGAAATACACCAATCCTCGAGGAAGAGGATAGCTAGGAAATAGGGAACAAATCCTCTGTAGAAACGCGTGATCCAGTAGATGACCTCCAAGATAGTCCTGGCGGAATTGGGCTAAACGTAACTATAGATACGACAGAGTTTTGACTTGAACATCTACTCCTTAAATAATTAAAATGTTTCACAGCTTAAATTTAAAATTTTCTGACTTTGTAAATTTCACATTGAGCGGGGCCAAACTTAAGGATCGCATTCATGTTTAATGCAATTATTTCTATATTTATAGAAATTGTGTGACAATGGCTATATGGTGTCATTAGAATTCGATACATTTGGATTTGCTTGTAATCGCATAAGATATTTCTGTGTTTTTTATGTTAAATAAATGTTTTTTCTGTCAACTTCACATCTCCCTTCTGGGAATAAAAAAATCGTTCCCTATTGCCATCTTATATGATACCATCTTGCTGAATTTTTTTTTTCTTTTAAGTGTGATGGTTGGATCCGTAATACTGGTATAAACACACATTATTCCATTTCAAAATATGGAACAATATTAATTGAACAACCTTCATTTTTTTTTCAAAATTTTTGCCTTTCTCTTTTTATTTATGATTAAATGAATTTGATTCTCAAATATTATGTAATGATTATTTAGAGTTTTGGTGATATTTAATGCATTCTTATATGTATTTAGTTTTTTTGGACCTATTTTAATAAGAATATTTTATAATTGATTATATATGTAACAACATTTGGTATCTTTTGAACCATATGTTTTTTTCTCTTGGTGATTTATTTTGTTTTCGTTCTAATAAGAATTAAAATATTTCAAAGTTTCTAACCTATACTTAATACACACACACACACACACACACACACACATACATATATATATATATATATATATATATATATATATTATTATTATTAAAAGCTAAGAAGAAAAGAAATGGTGTAGCAAACTTAAAAACAAAATTCCAGGATATTTATTAGTTTGAATAAGTATGAGATTTGAAAACAACAAAATTCTAAAATAATTGTTTAACAATAAACTTTAACATTTAAATAATAAGTAAAATCATTACCAATTGATAAAATTTATAAAATTTTGACAATACAGAAACTAAAGAAACTAAATTGATCTACAAAAGTCAAGAAAAAGTATTAATATAAATGATGGCCAAAGAAAGAAAAGCAGAATTGATAAAAAATTCAGCTTCTAACCAAATGTAAGAAAGTAAAAAAAAACAAAATCTTAATTATCATATTAAAGTACTGAAAATCTGTCTGATAACAGTTATGTTAGTTGTTCTAGAATTACAGCCTATAATTTCATCATCAATTATAAAACATTTAAAACTGTTATGAACCAGATCAGACTGACTAAAAACTCGAAATTCCAGACGAATAAGAATTATTTAAAAATAACAAGTACGGTGAACTAGAAATTGATCACAGGTATATATCATAAATTTGATATAAAATTATTATATAATAATGCAGAAAAAACTTGAAAAATAAAAGATTAAAGCAGGACATACTAAAATATACAAATAACTGTACGTATAACATCTTAAGCAGGTGCATTCTTAAAAGAAAAAGGAAGGGAATAGCTTTACCATCTATTGGTAAAAGTGAAAAATAAACTAGAGATAAAATACTCAAAAAAATTTCAAACAAAGAGAAGAGAAGAAAAAGGTGAAAAAAATTTCGGAGGAAAATATTAAAATTAAAAAATTTGAAAACCTAGAATAAGAAAAAAATATATTACTAATTAAAAAATTGAGGAAAAAAAATCTATATATTGATCAATAACATATGAAAGTTTATTCTCATTTACAGTTATTGTATTTTAAAATAATTTTAATAAGACTCGAAGGATGTTTAGCATATTGTATACAGCCTGAAATTTATAATCTAGAACCTAAGAAATTAATAAAATATTTACTATTGAGTTTATGAATAGATTTGTGAAGATTGGTTTTAATAATCTTTTCAGTAAAAATAAAAAAAATAATCTCTATTTAAAATCTCATTACTAAAAATACTTTTAAGTATAACAAAAAACGAATCGTGCTACATTTAATCATAATAATAAAATGCATTTAAAAAATAATAATAATATACTTGTATGAAAGTGTAATGATTATAAAGCATTTATCAATAAGGTCTATCAACATGTCATTACAGATAATTTAGATATAGATGAAGATAAGAGATTAAAACATATAATAATTTCTAGTAAAAATTTCAAATTAAACCTTTCAAAAAATTGTACTTATGTTAAGAAATAAATTATCTTAGATATTGATATTTTTATTACTAAATAAGCAATTATGTTCTTCCATTAGAAGAACTTAAGATAATTAAAGAATTTATTAATAATTGTATTAAAAATACTGGTCTTATAAAAGCAGATATCGGTAAAAATGATGTTATTTATTTGAAATATTTAAGAAAATCTATTATCAATCTTCGGGACGGATTATTTTATTTTATATGTAGACAAATTTTATAATATGGTGTGATTACATGGAATAAAAATTCTACAGTAATTTTACTGATAAACATCTTGAGAAAAATAACGTCTATAAAGAAGAGAGCATTAGTCAGAAAGAAATTTCTGATAGAATTTTTGCATTGCATAGTACATTTATTGTTTATGATAATAATCACTATCTATTTGCATAACTATGATTTGGGGGATCTTTTTAATTCGATTCAAAAAGATATTCTTATTATTGTTATTAGAAATATAATAAAAATTATTACATATAAAAATTTGATTATTTATTGCTACCAGAAAATTTTATAGTTTTGTAATATTAAAATATAAAAACGGATAAAGGATAAACCATATGGTAGGCCTGCAAGCAATTGCTGAACTAATTTTTATTTATATTTTTATGAAGATAATTTTTAATGATTACAATAGTTTTAAGACGGTTAGATGTATAAATGTTTCAAAATTCTTTCAAAATAATGATAATAAATATATTAGACTTTATCTTTTAATCTAGTGTGTTTAAATTTTTTGCAAAATAATGATAATAAAAATGAAACGAAATATTTGGAACTTTTTTGTAAAAAAACAGAAGATAATATAAATTTTAGTAAAATATGTAATAAGAGAAATTTATTTTGCTTTCGGTCTCATAAAATTCCGTTATGGACAAACTAATTAAGAATGAATATATTTAAAAAGTAAATTCAGAATCGTATATTACATAATGTTAGACTTAGGGCTAAAACAGAAGATATTTATATTAACTATGAATGGAACATTATATGCGTAAGGATGCATCCCATTTTAATTGATTCAGATCAGTAGGTTGTGAATGATTCAATATAATTTTATAATTATAATTTTAATCTTTGTTTCTCATTTAAGATAGAATTGTATGTAAGAAAGTTCCTCATTTAAAATTGAACAGTAATGAAGTTAGTTCAAATATTTAAAAAAATAATTGCTGGTGATAATTTGATTGATACAGTTTGCATCAATAATTTATCATGCTAGACTTGAACATAGCGATGAAGAATAACTGTCGAATATCTTTTTGGTCGAATCTTAGCATGATTCGAGTTTATAGGAAATGGCAAATCTACTAGTGCTAGATGTCCTTTACTCCTCCAGTATGAGTTCAGCAGGTTGTTTGAACCATCAATGCAGATGAAGAAATCCAGACAAGTCAGAAGGAACATCACCAGGGCAGTATTCGGATAACCGAGAAACCATATTAGTTATCCTCTTCTTCTGTGTTCATCTGATAGCTGCACGGATATAAAAACTAATACAATATAACTATGCCAATCCAAAAAGAATGCTGTTTCTTTAAAGTGCCCCCTCTTTGAAAGGAGAGAAGGGGCAAGTAGTTCATGTCCCCAATTGGCATGGTAAAGAGTGACAAGCGATTGAATGAGAACCGCCACAACTTTGATAATTAAAAAAAAATGTTTGCAGTTAATTGTACTTGGAATTTTATTAAGAGTAATTTAAAAAGAACAATAATTATAAATATTCGTAATTTCCTTTTTTAAAATTTTGCTCATGATGTTATAAAATATTTTTACTTTTAAAATCTTTTTAACTTTTTTTTTTATATTAGTACATTTTTTCTCCATTAAAGGGCATTATTATCGACATATGTTACCTATTAAATACCTGTCTGAGTAAGAAACTGTGCCCATTTATTTTATTTCATTTCAATTTTCTATTGTGTCTATTATTAATTTTTAATTAATCTTTAAAAAATAATTAGTATTAAGTATTTGTAACAAGCATATTTTTTCCATTTAAATTCGATTCTTTACTTTGTTAAAACAATTCATTTAATTATTCTTAATTATTTTTATTTAATTATACATACATATATATATATATATACAACCTCTGACAATAAAGTTCGGTGAATAGTCCTGTAACATTAACGTAGAGGAAACATTAACGAAAGTTACCTTAATGTTCTTCGAAACAGTCACCTCCCATAACTATGCACCCCTGAAATCTGTTATACATGTCCTGGAAACTTTGCAAGAAGTCTTCTTTCAAAAGCCTCGTCACGTTTCATTGGATGTCAGGAATATCATCAAATCTCTTTCCTTTCAAAGAAGAGTCGTGGAATAGAAAGATGTCTGGAGGATTGAGATCTGGCGAGTATGGTGGACGTTAAATTTGCACCAACCCTTTTTTTGCCAGGAACTGTTTGACGATATTGGCTGTGTGAGGGCGTGCATTTTCCTGAACAAAAAACCACGAGCATTGTTGTTTGTACTGGGATCGTACCCTGCGTAGATGTTTCATGAAACGGTTCAAAATTTCAATGTATCTTGCAACATTCATCGTCGTTCCCTCAGGTAGAAATTCCATGTTGAAAATGCCTTGATTATCAAAAAAGGTGATGAGCATCGTTTTGATGCGTGATTTTTCTGCTCTGACCTTTTTCCAACGAGGTGATGCAGTAGAACGCCATTCTATGCTTTGCTGTTGCATTTCAGGGTCGTACCTGAGACGCCAAGGCTCATCCTCTGTGGCAATACAGTTAGAGAAATTTGGTGTTACATCCGCCATTTCGAGAAAATCCTGTGAAGCCTCTAAACATGTTGCTTCTATTCGTCAATCAAGTGATTTGGCACAAGACGACAATACGTTTTCTTCATTCCTAAATTCTGGGTAAAGATTTGTCGCACGGATTCACGATTAATCTGCAGTTCATCAGCTATCATGTGCACAGTTAATCGACGAGCTTTCGTGAGTAAGTTCCTCAGTTTCACGAGGGTTATCAGAAACACTTTCCCGGCCTTCTCGAAAATGGGTGAACTACTAGTACACAAACTTCATGGACAGTGCTTGATCTTCATAAACACATACCATCATCGCATGAGTTTATTTAGGTCTCTTGCCAAGCATAAAACAAAACTTTAAATTGATCTTTTGTTCATTCATTTTCCTGTTCTCAGTGAAGAACCAACGCACTAAACAAGAACTTGGTAAAAGAAGTCTTACACGAAACTCAATCGACGCTCAACTGAACAACGGTGGGGGGCAGATGGTCCATACTTGTCGCTACACAGGTACAGGATTTTGTTTTGCCTGCGTTGCCAGATTAGCCGATCTGACTTCATTCACGAACTTTATTATAAATATTTATATATATATATATATATATATATATATATATATACATGTCTTTTAATAACTAGATTTAATGATTAAGATTATTTAAATTTCCAGACCAATATGTACAATTGGAGAATATTAATCCCTTTTCATCTAGCAATTTCGTCACATTTAACACAGTTTCAAATGGAACATTTTTTTCAGTTCTTGCTTCATCAGTCTGCTTTTGTTCCTCTGCTTGTGTTGTCTTATATTTTCCCAACTACGTTCTGTGGAGGAGAGATCCTTTCCACATTTCACGATAGGGGACATCTCGAACACATTCGTATCTAGACGGGAAATAAGTGTGATTTCTGTAAAGGTTGGTAGGGACATATTTCGAAAGGCTAACATCACGATCCCATAGTGCACTAAGGATTAAAGATAGGAAATTTCTCGGTGAAAAACTAACTCGCTCAACCGAGACTCATAGACACACCTGGGGCACATAGGGGCTACTAGCTATGGATGATTCTGTACTTATAATCAAACGGCTCAAAAAAGATATAACTCCACATTCGGAGCCTGACACCTGCTAACTACCGACAGGCTAAGGATCGGCAAATCAGGTATTAGCCTAGGTACCTCTGGTTTGGCACTCGAAGAAAGTTCACCCTCGTGTGCAACAGGTTAGGGAATTACATTGCCGCGTTGCACGCGATCAAAACTAACTGCTCCATAAATTGCAATGCTAGAGTGATCTACACTGTCATTTTCAGGGAATAATAATGATTTTTGACAAGTTGCCTGAAGTCATATCGTCAATTCTTTGCATCCTATCCCGTAGTATAATTGCATTATTTAGCTGAAACAGTGAGACCTAACCATCTGCTAGGACGGCATCTCCGTTATCCCCATACTAGAAAGTACTGCTGCCCGCTTTCCTGAATATCTTGAGATAGGTTATTTGACATCGCCAGTCACCGACTGAATACCCTTTTGTCTTTAACCTCGTGATGGAGTTCCGGTTTGTGCAGGATTTGGTACTCCAGCCTACAGTTGGTTTGTTTTGTCATGTCAGGGGCAATTTCCTTAACCCAGAGTCTTTTAGCATCTACTTCATCCTTCTTTTGGAAATCAGTAGTCGCGCTGGAAGTCAAAAGGGCTTAAAGCATCTGCTTCCGCCTGCTTGTTTCCCATCGTACCTATTTGGGTTCTCTTACATTGTAGGCTGACTGCTCTTTCTGCTTTAACCTTCTGAAGAGCCGCCTTGATACTTTGAACTAGTTGATGTTTATTGTCTGGATTCTACAAAGGAACCATAACTACCCGGGATGTTTGTGTAGATGATAACTTTCGGTGTTATAGGAAGTTTAAAACCCCATTCGATAGCCTTCAAGAGGGCTACTGCTTACGTCTGAAAGACAGTATTACGGTCCTTTTTCTTGATAAAGCATTTCATCTATCTTACTACCCAATAGAAAATCATAGTCTTCTTTAAGTCTTTTCGACGGATGAAGACTCCAGATAGTGAAAGGTCTTTCAACTCTTACGCTCCCTTCCCCATTTATCCCTAGTAGGAAGGGGGGGGGGGTTCCATCGCATTCAGGATAAAGAACAATGTATTGCTTTTACCAGTCTAAAACACTTCTGTCATATAAGACAAAACTAAATAAGTGTCTTATTCTTCTGTCCACTTTCTTTGAAAAGTCAATCAATTAAGCAAAAACCCAGAAATGAAGGAATTTTATAACTCAACAAAAGGGGCCATAGATATATTAGATCAGATGTGTAAGACATTGTCGTGTAATCAAAAAACATGGCCTATATGTGTATTTTATGGGATGATCAACATTAGTTTACTGAATTCCCATGTTCTACATATACATAATATGGCATGAAAATCCGATAATGCTTTATCAGGGAAAATTTTCGTTACAAAATTAAGTGAAGATCTTCTTACTCCCTGGATGGAAAATCGTCTGAACATACAAACTTTGTCCCGATCAATAAGGACAATTACATGTGAAGTTTTAAATTTGGAGAATGACATTCAACCTGCTGAACAATCTCAATGTAAATAGAAGAAAAATTTGTGCATTTTATAAATTACGCAGGATGACGCGCAAAATTTCTCTAATCTGTTCTAGAGCTATGTACGATGAACATCACGCAGACATGTGTAACAATTGCTTTGAATATATATATATATATATATTGATTTTCACTTATTTTAATATACAGAATTAGGAATTTATCTGCAGGTAACATTCTTTTTTTTTTAATTTTCTTAGTTTTTAAGTTATGTTTTAAGCAGACCGATGTTCACGTAGTCTAGGAGACTAATTAATATCCTTTCCGCAAGTTTTTCAAAGGGTGGCATTCTGGGATTAATGTGGAATTTTCATGAACTCTTTTAATTTCAAATAAATTTTGCTTACAAATTAATTTATCAACATGTCATCTTAGGGCAAAGTATATTGTTTGTAATATGTGTAATAAATCAGTAAAAGCTGTTGTATGAAAAAATAAATATATTTTTATGAACTTTCGCTATTTAAGATATAATGTGAAAAAAAAATTAAGTTTCCCAAGTAGAGAAATATGAAACACAGATGAAAAAGAAATATTTCAATGTTATCAAACGTTCTTTAGTATAGGTTTCCTGTATTTCATCGTTTTTTTAAAAATTTAAATGTATCTCAATATTTGTTGACATAACTTTTTCATTAGCTTCCTACTTTCTTATAATTTTACCCCAATGTTTCAGATATTTGAGAACGTCTCATAAAAAATAATATTCACTATAAATGGAAATTTGCAGTTGTCCTGATCTCGGCTTCGGGAATATATTGGCTTGCATTGAATTATGCAAATTAGAATTATGCAAAATCTTCTATTATACTCCACCAGAAGGCAGTTATCAATGAAGAAAAAATCTTGAAGTCTAGACACCATGCAAGTATTTTTAGATATATCAATACGAAATTAATTTATCGTAACGAAATACAAATATTTCAGACAACTCTTGACCTTCAATGCACTAATTTCGTAGCTTATAACATGCAAATATTTTTTTTAAGAAAATTAATTGTAGTATCTCTTATTTAAATTTATAAACTTTTATATAAAAACATTTTTTCTATCATTCAATTATAAAGACTGATAGTAATTTCTAATTAGTTGATTCTACTATTCAATTAACCTTACTATGTGTTACATGCTTTTACAGTCTTTCGGCATTAAATAGCTAAATTATTTTACTAGCATCTTTGGCAATCTAAAATATTTGTAAACATGTGGAAATTAATACTCGTATCCCTCTGAATTTTAAAACACGAGCATATTCTTAAGCAAAGAATGAGGAAATCTCATGATAATTACAAATGTAATTCATACACATGCAACAAGTAATGTGAATTACGAAACAACGAAGAATTGTTAGGTAATGAAACGTTCCTTGTACTGCTGTGTAATAATAAGCATATCTCTCCTTTAGCGCTCTTGGAATTATTGATTGATTGCTTTTATTAATATCACAATAGAAGCAACACGAGGGCCATTGGCGACGGATCTCATAATTTTGAATCTCGTGACGTAGACGACACCTGAGCTGGCACCCTCCTTTCCTAACTTACACACCATGCCAACTTGAAGACTTTGGGCACAGGCAGATTTGATGTGCATCAGTTCCGGCTACACGGCGAGTTTTTAGTGGCATCTAAGCTCTCATCGTAGATTTCATGAAACCCGCAGGCCTCGAATCCTCGACCACGACCACATTTTTCTCTTGGAGTACTAATAATGTATCTTGGAGTACTAATAATCTATAGAGTTTAAGGCTAGCTGTAATATTTTATGAAAATTATTATGTATTTTTGTTTAAGTTTCTGAGAAATATATTTTAACAAATTTCAATGCGTAATTTTTATTTGGATTGCTTATCGATATACATACCTATAAGCTGAACTAATGGCATTAATTTGCATAAAATTAACAAAATTTTTGTGTTACACTCTTTCGATAATTTCTTCATATTATTCCTTGCTTATTATTAACTCATAACCCTATGACTTTGTATTTGAATCATTTGCTTTGAATAAAAAGTGTTTTTGTTCTTGGTTACTATTCTCACTTCAAATTTAAACAGTTTCACAAAAAGGAATGAAAACATTTTATCTATTTACGATGATACTTCCGAGGAAAGAATTTATGTGGGCTCAACTCACAACATTTTTGAAATTCCTCAAAGAAGTTCTTATATGATTTATCCACTAAGGACCCGTCGTGCAGCCGGGGCTGCTGCATGTTAAATCTGTTGGGGCCCATAGTCCTCCCGTTGGCGGGGAGTGGAAGTTAGGAGAGAATTGTACTAGCTCACACACACAGGTGTCGTCCTCATCAATTGACCGAAGTACAAAATTAGGAGGTCCGTCGCCAATAGTCCTCTTGTTGCTTCTAGTGTGATGTTAATGAAAAACTAAATCACGATCAGACTTCTCGATATTTGACTTTTTCAGTAGTAACGAGTTTAGAGTTTTATCAACGTTAAGAATTCATGCACCTGTTAATTTTTTTCCCTTCCTAAAATTCTCTATCGTACGATGCACAGAAAATGGCATTTATAATAACATCGTCTAATTCATGTTTCAAAATTTTCTTGTGATTTAATTTTCCTCAAGAAGGATGTTGCATTTGTATTGGTCTACTATTGTTGATTTTTTCATGAATATTCTAATCAGTTTCTGAGACAGACATCAACAAGATATTAAGTTCAAGTTAATTAAAAGAAATACATTTCAGATAATTAAATTCTAAATTTCATTTGAATTTCAATTTTTTTATTAATTCGATTTAATTTTTAAATTACATTGATTTAAATTTCATTTTAAATCTTTCAATTTGACTTCGAATTTCATTTGAATCTGAAATTAATTCCAAATTAATTTTAGTTCTTTAAGCTTAAAATTAATATGTTTATATCAGAATGCTTCATTTAACATTGTAATAAAAAAATTCTGGAATTAATTGATTTTAATTTTTACATCGTCTTATAGCATTTTATTTTACTTTTTCAATTAAATTGCCTTACTGTTTCGAATATTTCTGCGACTTTCCATCTGAATTATTATTTTTTCTATGAATAGTACTTCAATTTTTTTTTAAAGGTTGAAAGGAATATTTAAGTCTCACTTGTTTACAACTTTCATCCAGTTACTTCATGTCAATATCTAAGACGATTAATGCTGCTTACTTTTAATATGAATTTGACAATTAGGCTTACCTGACTATTATTTTCCTTCATCTTCGATCAATTTTGTTTCCTTCATCTTTGATCAATTTTGCTATTTAATTCTGAATTTAATGCAATTTTCTGAGATTCAATCTGTTTATAATCTTTTTAATAAACAAGATTATCAAAAAATATTTTGCCTTATCTTTTTTTTTATGTATTTGTATTAGAATTGTTAAATAAAAATTTAAAATAAAAACTTTTACAAAGATAAAAGTCAAAACTATAAATTATAAATATAGTTGAAACTTATATTTTGAATAATAAGAACGTTATTCGACTTCAATATAGAAAAACAACAAAATATTAGTTAGGTATTTTCGGTTCTCTTGTAAAGAATTTTTGATGCGTATTAATAGGTATACTTCTTGAAAGATAATATTTATTTAACTGAGATTATAGTTTAAAGGAACAACATTGAAACTTAAATATATTGATCTCTGGCAAAATTTTGCTTTTTCGGTACAGTATTTCTCAGAAAAAAAACACCCAACGAGTATAAAACCATTTGTAGGTCATTTATTTCCCATACATTGAAAGTAACTGCTTAAAATATCAGTTATTTTCTGATATAACAATGATTATTACAATTCAGAATTTTTAAAATCGTATTTTTAAATATTAGAAATAAGAATTTGTTCCAAATCAATCAGAAAATTTAAGTTTATTAAGATACAATAGACGTCCGGAGAAGCATATTATAATAGAAGCTCTCTTATATAAATCGTAACAACATTTTCAACCAGAACAACTAATAACATCGAGTTCAAACCAAATGTCAACTTGTTAAAATGGATGATGTATTAATATTGTTAATAAGTTATTAAATAATATATATTACTAATTTTATATTTTGATGGTACAAGTATCAATTTATGATCCTAAATCATTTACTGCAAGTATGGATATCACATATAAAGACTTAAATGCTATCAAAATCTCGGTTTGTTATTGCTACTGCAAAGGTTTTTCAGCTCTAATAAGCAATTACCAAATCGGAGTTAGATTCTTCATGTATATTTGAATTTTGAATCTTACTAAGAAAAATATCTTTTGTGGTAAATATTAGATTTTTTTTTTTCTCTTGATGAGTAACTGGAACAAATTCCAAGAATCAAATAGCTAAATTGATTAAATTATATAACAAAATTTGCATAATTAGGATGGTGATTGATAACCTAATTATACCTAATTCATTATAAGATGACGCAGAGGAGCTTCTTTTTCTAACTAATGTGAAAATACAAGTACAAAGGTCTCTTAATAGAAGGATTAAGAAAGATGCTTGAAATCTTCGAAAATAAAAATAAATAAATTAAAAAATTGAACTGGCATTTAGAAAATTAAGGAATATTTATTATTTTTATTTAATAAACAAGACAAAGGCTTTTTAGTTAGATTCAAAATACATGCACAGAAATTCCAGAATGTATCACACTAAAATCATATTATTTATACTCACAATATTCTATAATCTAGGAGCCATCAATTCTAACGTCAGAATTGTAAGAACTTAAAATTTTACATAACAAGTAAATACGTTATTAAATATTATTTCCTGGTTTTTTACTTTTCTTTTGTTTGATAAATTTTCTTTAAAAGAAGAGATATTACAGCTCAAAATTCTTTTATGAGAACGTTTTGAACTGATTTGGTGATAATTAGGACGTTCTAACGGTTCCGGTTATTTTTTTTAAATTGTTGCTTAAGTCATGTTAAATGAGCCATTGCTTCATTTGAGTTAAAATTGTCTCTGTGTAATTGTGATAACGCGTTGCTGAAAAAAAGATAATGACAATTACTCATAAAAATTTACATGAATAAGACTATGCAGAATGAACATTAAAATAATTTAAAGGAGAATTTTTTTTAAAAAAAATTGGAATTAAAAGATTTAAGAATCTCTTGTAAGAAATATATGCAAAATCACATTGTCATTCTTTTTCTTATTTTTCGAAGATAGTTTTTATTTTTGAAAACCTCAATATTTCTAGGGTTCCTTTGTAAACTTTTTTTCTAGCAAGAAATAACAATTATAATCCCTTTCACATAATTAGAGAACCAAATAAAGTCTTGTTCCAAGTACTCTTTTGTTGAAGAAGTTTTGAATCTCTCGAAAACAAGGAATTGGGCTTAATTAAAAATCCTTTTAAGTGTTGTCTTCAAAAAAGTTTTTTTTAAATCACAATTAAAGCGTATACTATTATTATAGTAAACACACACACACACACACACACACACATATATATATATATATATATATATATATATATATATATATATATATATATAAACCTTTCTCATTGATAATTAAACTTGTTCTGTTCATTAAAAGAGTTTTCATGTAATTTATTTTTTTAAAAAAAATAGCCTAAATGATTCAAACAATAGGTTTCCGAGTTTTATCCATGTTTTATCACATGAGCAAATATTTTTATATTTTTTGAACAATACTTACTTTAACTCCTCCCTTCGTTTTTATTGAATATATGAATAACAACTGACCTTGTGTGTTCTTAACATGTTTCCAAGGCATCACATCAAGTTTCATCACACAAGAAAACATTCATTCCAGTGATGGCACTTTAATTCCTGAAATATATTCAACATTTTAACTGAAAAAAAAAACCAACGAATGACGAGTTTTATTTCGTAAAGATAGTAATAATACTTTTGAACCTCTTTGAACGGATATTCTTTAATTGAAAAATATGAATCACTTATGCTGCTAATACTTTTAATATTACTTATCCGTTAATAAATTATGCGAAACATGGAATGCACAAATTACAATTTCAACTTACAAGCTGCATAATTTCAAAACGTCACACTGCTTGATAAGTTCTTCATTGGCTTTCTACAAATGAAGATAATCTACGTAGTACATATTGGATGGATGGGGAAGAATTCAGCATAAACTTAGAACATGGCATTGATTTTGTATATGCAAATATATTGGACACAATATAGGAACCCTTTTCGACCTTTCAGTCATTTAAAAGTACTATCACTTTACCAATTTTTTATCATTAATTTTTGTTATTATAATATGAGCTTTTGCTTTCCTATAATTAATTTAGAGAAAGTATCTAAGAACTTAGACGAACAAATTATTTTAGTGGTTCGTAATATTTTGTTAATAACAGGATAGATAGTAAGAATTTCTTAAAAAATTATTCAATAGTATTTAAATAAGTTTTAATACATTTATTGGAAATTTAAAGAGATTGAAGGGGGAAAGGAAAAATGTGTCTGGGTCTTTGATTTTTGCGATTTTTCCTACACAACTTAGCTTTATAACAAATTGGAGTTATTTTTTTCACACATATTCGGAGAGAGCAGTAAATGAGTAATAATTATTAAAATTTCCTTATTATAATTGTTTTGTTCCATGCGAAAATGCAGATTTGAAACATAAAAAGGAATAAAATGATAATATTATCAACAGTTTCTTTTTTGCCGCCATATTTTTAAGACTGCTTTAGTTCAAACTTTTCATCACTAATAAAAAAGTAAAATAAATATTTTAGATGATTAAACATTGGATGCAATTTTTTTGAACGTCTTTCAAGTTATCGTTTTTTATACATTATTTTATTCTATTGTTTCTGCCAAATTGATTACCTTCCTCCCTAAAGAAGGATTATTATAAATGAAAGCATTGTTAACATTTTCATTTTATCTGTACTTTGACAAACGACAGCTGTTGATGGGCCATCCATTGGATCCAATTTATCTTACAGGAGCAGTTCTTGTGTTTTTATGTTCAGCTTTTTTAAAAAGTAACGCGGCTTTTTTTTTGTTCAGTAATTATACATTATCTGATTATTCTTGTTTGTATACCAGTTAATTACATTAAACTTTCGCCTATGTGAATATTATTTAAACAACAACAACAAAAATGTCAGACACAATCTGTTTGAATGTCAAATGTTCTGCAAAAGTATTTTTTTCAAATTTGTGTCTATCGTAAGCAAATTTAAAATATTAAATTAAGTGTTAAAGTTAGAATATAATAATGTTTTATAAAGATTGCGTTCCTTTAGTTTTACCTAAAAGAGCAAAAGGGAAATGATGAATCACCTTCAATGTCATAAAATAGATGTTCAACATGCAACAAGTAACTAGAATCAAAGTATTACCTTAACATGAATTCATCAAGATGCAAAAATGTAATTTGTAACACTGAAAGTGCGTAATTAATTCATATACTGTAATGAAGTAAACACAAGAGCTTAAGAAAAATGTTTTTCTTCCATTTTTATCGTCCATTTTATTTATTAATTTATTTTGTCATTGTTTTTTTGTCATCGTCCTCTTATATATATATATATATATATATATATATACATATAACACAATAAAATAATAATAACATAATAAGATACAATACAAAATTAAGCCTCTGTTTTATAAAGACAGCTTGTTGGAACCATCAATCCGAATATATGTGTACTACTTGTACAAGATATAACACTAGAGCATGACTTCGACTTTGAGACATTTTTTGCAAAATCCTAGAAAAAAATGCAGTTAAATTGAAACGATATCATAAATTGAGTAACTTAACAAATGTAAATATTTTTTTCTCATAACACTACTATATTTGAGCAGCAGTATGTTTTTGATAGCATATTTCAAAATTAATCAATTTCGCTATCGATTAATTGTGCTTTACATTTCAATTTTGAACTTATTTATGTAGATGCTTTTCAGCAAAATATTATATTGTAATCTGTATTGGAAAAACATAACAAAAAAAACTGCCTCATAATATCTAAATTTGTTAATAATGCTTTCAAATTACATTTATCTTATCTATATCTGTGAGCCAAATAAATTATAAGATTTTGAATAAATTGAGTAGAAATATTATGTTTCAAATAATTTTTCTCCAGAGTTTATATATTTTCAAACTTCCGTGATATAATTTAAAATGATTATCTAAATTAGCAACATTTCATTTTCTATTTTTTAATTTTTTATCAGATAAAATTTATTACATTTTATTTATTTTAGTCTAAAGACTTAACTACTTGAAATGGGCTTAACATAAATAAGTTTGCTGTTAGTTTTTATGATTAGATTCCTGATCAGATTGTTCTATTTAGAGTTTTCTTTGGTATCGATTCAAACTGGGGGAGACATAAATGTTTGCAAATAATGTTTTTAAACTTAGAAATATTATTGGATTGCTACATTTTGTATATGTTTATACAGTGATTCAAATCATGTAAACTATAAATGACTAAAAATAAATTTTTCAAACTTAACTGTATTATGTCGATGATGAAAGAAAAAAAAAAAACAAATTGCTCTATTGGGGTTATTTCAACACATTAACACGTATTCATATCTTAATTACTAGTTTGATAGTTAAAACCTACAGAAAAGTGTATCAGCTTTTCGAAAAATTTAATTTTAAAACCAGTTATAATTTTTATCCTACATAAATTTAAAGAATACTCTTTAAATTATCGATACATACAAATATGCATACCTGCAAAGGGGTAACATAAAGTTTCAATCTGTAAGAAATAACTAAGATATCTGGATAATATTTATTCTTCATAGTAATTTATTGTTATATACATATTGTAGTAAATGACAATTTTTATTGTTAATTTGTTAAATTTCAGAATCAGTATATTAAAGTAAAACGCAGTAAGGAAGAGATAGAGCTCAATCTGCTCATTTCTACAATGATGGCAGGAAATGCTGGGATAAAGATCTGACACTTGATGATAACATGAAGTGAAATAATAAATAAAAATTTGTTTAATAAAAGGAAGTTTTAGGCATGGTTGTTACTTTGAATTGTAAATCATTGTGTGTATTTTTTATAATATTATTTTCACAATGTTATTTCATCAGGTTGATTTATTAGCTAGTTTTGTCCTTTTTCTATTTTTATTCGGCACGTATTCAGTTTACCACGTTGCTTATGTGTATATTTTATGTAATTTCTCCCATTCATTCTAATTTTATATGAAATTTGTGTTTTGTGTGTTTCTTTACGGCTTTTTTTCATTTTAAATTTATGGGTTTCTAATTTCGCTTATTACATTTTTGTTTCCAAACTGTTGGGTACTTGTAAAATTTCTTTTAACAAGCTAATCTATCAAAAATATAAAATTTAAAATTTAATGTTGCGTTTGTTATCAGTACGAATTTGTGGCGACTGCTGCTCCCAGTCAACTACTATTCTACCACTATGATGACCAGCCGGCTATTCTGTCAAGACAAGAATGTGTACTCAAAGAGAAGCTGATATGAATCAAATATCTTCTGCTATCACTACTTAAGGTTGCACTGAAAAGCAATCGTGGGGAATGACAGAGGAACAACATTCTATTTTCTCGGTTCTCTCTTCAGCTTCTCCAATTCATGTGAATTTATTTTCAGTGATTTTAAATAAATTGTCATTATTGTTGACATGAGTGTGTCCAATCCCTTCTAGTGTGATATTTCGAGCCTTCTGAGCTGTCGTCAGATTTCCCAATGTTGATCTCAACTTAGCATACCATAATTTTTTTTCTCTATTTTTGCATGATCTTCAAATCTTGATTTATACTCATTCATGATTTGAGCTTTATCTTCTTTCTATTTATATTTGTTTGCTATTCATTTAAGTATTTAATCTGTTTCTTAATTGTGATGTTGTGCAATTTTATCTTTTCTTTGGTTACAGTTTTTGACAATTAAAAAACTTTCATTTTTCTGATACTTTTCCTAAAATCTGAGAAAAAAATATTTTTAATTTTAAAATTATATTCACACACAAGTTTTAATTATTACTTTAAACTAATTTTTGTTAATTATTTCTTCGTGAAAAGGAATCCTTATTTTAATTACATATTATAATATATATATATATTATAATATGTAATTAACTCCGGTGTATGTAATTAATTGTATGAACTCCGCTTATTCGACCCTCAGCCCGAAATTGCTTTTTGACTTACTGGTTTCCATATTTTCATTTATTTTTACATTTCTTACTGGATTTTTGTCTTTTTAAATATTTTAAATTATTCTTTCATAAATTTTCAGTATATATATATATATATTATGAATAATTATTTAAAGATGTTTATAAGAAATTTTGTACAATAAGTTTATTGCAAGTAAAAATTAAATACTATTTAGTTGTGCTAAATTTAAGAGAAAATTACAGCGTTTTTTTTAATAATGTGATTTATAAACATTATCACAAGTTGTACCAGTAGGTAACTGTACAGTAAATAGTTATTTACATTTATACTAAGATTAAATACTTTGATAGTTTTAGAGTGTTTAGATATATAGATGACGTCATTTTCTTTCAAATTTATGATTATAAATATATTAAACCTTTCCAATAGTTCTATCTAGAGTATTTATATTCATTGCTAGCTATTGTTAATATAAATGAAGGAGAATATTTAAATTTCATTTAATAGGAGATAATAAAATTTCAAGTAAAATTTGTGAAATAGGGAAATTTTCCGTCATTGAGAAACCATAAAACACCCTTATTTGGGAATTCACAAAGTCTGAATATATTTAGGAATGTAATGTGTAATCAAATTTTGCGCAATATTAGACTTGTTATTAAAACATTCGATATTTGTAATAACTTGGATAAGATTGAAAATTGTTTGTTTGTAAGCAGATTTCCCCTGAATGTAAGAAAGGTAATTTGAAATAAAATATTTGTAAATTTTCCGGTATATTAGCAAGAGTGGAAAAATTTTGCTTTCTAAGCGGTAGTTTCTTCGGACGTTTTAGTATATTTGATTTTTTCTCATGTAAGGTTTATAAATCTTTTTTATTCTAATTGATTAATTTTTGGATTGTTTTAATTCATTTGTTACGTTCTTTGTATATCCCTTTGTCTGTGTGTATTATTTCCTTGATTTCTTTCACTACAATTATGTTTTTTTGTATCTTGTTTTTTTTGTTTATGGAATTTCCATACTTGTTTATAATATTTTTATATTTTATTTGTTGGATGCGTAAACAGTGTTTCACCAACTTATCAATCAAAAACCAAATTCAAAATTATTTAATGTTATATTTCATTTTGATTAAACATCTTGATTAAACTTTTCGCGCGCGCGCGCGCGGTTTGGTTATCCTTCGTTTTCATATTTTTTTCCATTCCTTGGTTTATACTTAACAATGTTTTGAAATTTATATTCTTGCTATTTTTCTGTAGTATTATTTAGTTCTTGATTTCTTTCTTGAACCTTTTTTACAGGTGCTTAGGAATAAACAAGTTTTATTTTCCCTGTACTTTTTTATTATCTTATAAATAATTTGTAAGTTTATATATCAAGCATCTTACTGAATACTTCAAAATTTATTGTTGACAAGAAATAAGAAAATTGCTGGATCTAGTGTTATCTGGAAGTTGCAGAAAAATAATGAATCCATAGAAGTTGGTCAATTTCACATGATTTACTGAAATCCCGAAACTTAATTAAGAAATCTGGAAGCCGCAAGTATAACTTAGTATCAAAATTAAGGAGCAAAGCAGGAAGTGAGAGTAGAAAAAGAACGAAAAAGGGACCATAAAAGATTAGTGCGTGTTGTATCCGACTACGTTAAGAACTCGAATTTCGAAGGAATTATCGAATTTTTTTTTTATTTATTCATTAAATTATTTCAAATCTTCTCTTTTTATAGCTACTATTTATTTGTTGATACGTTACCTAGAAATCAAGATATAAGCATTTTAATATCACATCAATTCCAAAAAAACTGTCGGATGTCATGATCTCGAAAACACAAGTTAAGGTCCTCTCAAAAATATTCGTTTGTTTCTTATACTTCAAACTATATTTACTGCTTATATTTAAAAAAAAAAAAAAAAAAAAAAAAAAAAAAAAAAAAAAAAAAAAAAAACTTAACAAATATATTGAGATTTATTTTGAGAAATCTGGCATCACATTTAGTAGTACAATTTCCAAAAAAAATCAGTTTCAATATACACTCTGTTTACCAATTTGCTGAGCTAAATTGTTTGAATTACGTTTGAATTTTGCTTTTAAATGTCATTTTCTTTTCTATATAAAATAACTGCTTAAATTATATAATAGGTTTTTAGACTAATGTTCTATTTTTAAACCATGGGTAGTACGAAAAATAAACGACAATGTAAGAAAGGGAAACTCCATGGTAATCATCATTCTACTTGTCAGACAATTGATACAGTGAGAACGAGTAGTGAACGTAAAATTTAAACTGAGGAAACAATAATGAAGGATAGCTTCAAAAAAGATATCAATACACTTGGTGATAGAATTTACAGTCTAGAAATCATTTCAAATGTCACTGAAATGCTGAGTTGTCCATTGTGTTTATTAAGAAGTTTAGAACTGAAGGAAGATTCCAGTTTTGGTTTTCTTTCCAATATGCTCTTGAAATGCACGAACTGCAATTTATTCATGCTTTTTTCATCAACTAAAAAAGGAAACACGATGAATGAAATCGATATTAAATTTGTTATTGGTATGCGTTTGATTGGAAATTGTCATAATGCTTCGAAAAAGCTGTGTGCTGCATTATATATACTATGCTTACCCAAGTCAGCGCTCAGGAACTGTAAAAAGATGTTGTTGAAAGTTACAACAACTATTGCACAAGATTATATGAATACTGAAGCTTCTGAAATAAAAGAGATTAATCATCAGCAGTAGGGTTTATCAAGTTGTGGTATATCTTGTGATGGTACTTGGCAATGTTGAGGCTACACATCATTGAGCAACTTTACCCATTGATACGGGTAAGTTTCTAGATATCGAAGTTATGCCGTAAAATTGTAGCACATGTGATCGAAACAAAAGTTTGAATGTATCCCGTGATCACGTTTTTACAAGAAATCATTCTGGGTCATCATCCAGCATGAAATATGGTGATGCATATCGGATCCTTCAACGGTCATACTATTTGCGACAGTTGAAATATTTGTCCTTTTACGGTGATGGTGACTCACAAGGTTACTCAGTAGTGAAAGACATTTATGGAAAAAAAATAGTGTTAGCAAATATGATTGCATAGGAGACATTCAGAAAAGAGTCGAAACTCACCTTCGTAAACTAAAATTAAGTCAGAAAGAATTAGGAAGAAAAGAAAAACTTACCGACTAATTTGTTAATAAATTGCAAAATTACTACAGTACTGCTGTTAGAAGTAATTCTGGTGTTTTACTGGGAATGCAAAGTGCTATAATAGCAGTGTTTTTCACAGCTACTTAGGAGTGGATAAACTAATGCATGGCCAGTACTCGATAGGAAAATTTAGTTTAATTACCTCGAATTAGGGACTACGAAAGGGAAAGAGTCAATACCACAAGAAAGTTTTGATGTAAATAATCAATAAATTCTTCTAACATTTGGAAATATCTTTGTTACTTGTTATATTTTTAAAATTAAACCTATGGGAGCAGCGCCTTTTGCTTGTTTGTTTGGTGCAGGATGTATGATCTCACAGACTTTATGGGAAGTCAAAATGTTAAGAATACATCAATCGAAGTATTGGTTAATGCAAAGTGTTTGGCACAGTAGTACTTCGAAGCCACTTTTGAATAATGAGAATCGAAAGAACGGTCTGAAGTTCTACGAGGTCTACAAATCCGGGTCGAACGATGCATAGAAGAAAGTGATACAATGCATCAATTATCCTTCACATTGTTAAACTCAGCAGGGCGAATATACATCTAGAGAACGTCTTTATAAAAACACCACCAGGATTGCCTTCTTCCAACAGTGAAGCATGAATTCGGTTCTCTCTAGATTTCAGAAGGGAGCTGAAGAGCATATACTTTTATCCAAGTCATGTTCTCACTCTAGAAGAATGCACCACTGCTAGAAGATGTGCGGAATCCGCACTGCGGACATTTTATCCAACTGATTGAAAGCTATATTCAAAATGTTGTTTTCTTAAAAATAAGCCATTTTTTAGAACAATAATGCTCCTATCCGGACGACAAGATCAGTTCATGAACATTTTGATTGGTTGATTATAATTATTTATTACCATTGCACTTAAAAGCAACACGGGGAATATTTTGATGAACTTCTTAATTTTGAGTCTTGATCAAATGACGAGAACGTCACTCCAGCTCAATCTCTAAGCGTTCATACAACTCCAATGGAAGGACTTGGAGCCTCATCAGATTAATGTGCATCAGTCTCGAACTACGGTGGGTCTAAAATGACATCAGGACTCAAATTTCCAACTTGACGAAATGGATTATATATATAAAAGGAAAATGTAAATCATCGATGTTTGTCAAAATTCTCTCTCGTGTTGCTTCAGAGCAAAGTAAATTCAAACCAAATAATCAATCACAAACACGAGCATTTTATAAACAAAAAATGCGTCACTTCATTAAAATGCATAAAAATTTGATTAAAAATAGGTAGTTTAGATTCCTCTTCGTTTTCCTTAACTCTATTGTGTTAGGAAATAAAAAGTTCGCAAAAATTATAAACCCCAGCTGTATTATTTTTAATACTGGTTTCCGCATGAACAAGCTGTCAAAATAAGATTTTTAAGATAGTTTTTTTCTAAGCTGTCAACGTTCTCAATATTTCTTTTTAAATAAAAATGCTTCGTAACATAATTTTTTAAATATTTTCACTAGTTGATCCTTAAAGAATAATTGATTTATCACTGAATTCGACTATTATATTATTTTGCTAAAAGTAAAATTCTTCAAGATTTTTTCCATATATTTTCAAACTCTAGAATTAATAAGATGAACAATTGATACATAGTGTCAGCAGTTATTATATTTATAATATTGATTTCCATAAAAAGTAATTTGACGTGATCTCATCTACCAAAAACAAAAATTTAAATATATTTAATCATGCTCCAGATATGAAGTAAAAACTGGAGTTTAAGGTTCTAAAAATGTCTCTTACCAACATATGTTTTTTCATTATTTTTACATAAATTTAAAAAGACTGTACTTTGCATTAAAAATCGATTTAAGATTAGTAATTACCAAAGAAAAAAGGGCGTTAAACTATTATTTTTATATAAAATGACCATTTGGTTTTGAAGTTTTCAAGACAAACAACTACTTGTTGTTCTGGAATGTATGTAAAGGCTTTTTTTTTTAAATCTTGGTCTTTTTTTAAGAAAATAACTTAATAATTTACTACAGAAAATATGAAACAAAATTAATAAATGTTATACTAATTTACAAGAACAAAAATAAAATGTCTTGGGAGAGAAAAATAATTTTGAAATTCAAATAAATTCTCCATATATTTTCCCCTTATTTTAAGATTTCTGTCAATCCGCCCATCTGCATAAGTGAATTTAAGTTTAACCTGTGGAATTTCTACTTTCATATTTAGACAGTTGTATTTCTATGAAGGGTATAAAGTGTAAAATTAAATAAAAGTAAAATTAAAAAAAAAAAAGTTTCAGAAATGACTTTATTTTTTTCTCCAATTTTTCGAATGTATTTTTATGTCAGTTTCAAAAACTTTCTTGAGGATTTTCATATATTTAATAATATTTAAAATGTTTTGAAAAAAATATTAAAACATATGAAACATATAAATTTACAGAAATCTGCAATAAATCTTGCTCCATTAAATGCAATTAACTGCTTTGAAAAGAATGCATTAGTTTGTGATTGAGAAAGAAGTAAAAAAAATTCATTGAGTTAATATGTTAGTCACAAATTAGAAAACCTAGATAGGATTCTTAAAGAACCAAAGCAGAGTTATATTATAAATCAGCTTACAGTTACTTTGCACGTTTTCTGCTAAAACAATGCTTCAGTAAATTTGTGAAAGAAACACATTCTAGAAGGGGAAAAAAACTTATTATTTACCTTTAATTTATTTTTCTCCTAATGTGAAAAACAATTTTTGCAATATAAAAGAACATTTGAATTCGAGAACTACAAAAAATTGATATATTATCGCTTTTGAGGTAATTCCAATTTAAAATTTTTCTAACTCATAAATATTTAAGTGAAACATCTAAGAACTTCAATTAGCTTTAACTATTTTGATAAAGACGGAAAGCAAGAGCATAGGTAATTAATAGTTTTTATCTTTCAAAAAAGTTTAATATTTTTAGTTTTGCTCATTAATGTTGAACAGAAAGGAAATATTGTATTTAAAAAAATTATTTCTTACATTTTAATTCTAAGAAACATGTTTTTATGCACCGTATACTTTTTTAAATCAAGAAATATTAAGCATGTTCTATGAGTGTAATAATGTTCTTAGAGACGATAGAAAAATATCAAAATAATAGGACCCTTGTTTACTTTTCTATACTGGCTATTGAAATATTTTGAATATCTCAATTTTCGTTATTTTTCAAAAACTCTTTTATGTTATAATGGACATTTTAATAAGAGCATGATTACATACAAGTTGTTTTTTACATTGAATACGTGTTTTTACGTGCATAATTTTTTCCATTAAATTAAGGTAATAAATGGAATTATAAATCCCGAAATTTAAAAGTATGTTCGAGGAATTTTAACATTGTTTTTTTACTTTAAAATTAGAGAAGTAGACAAGGAATTCTTGAATAATTTACCTTTTTTTATTATAAAGTATTTACTTAAGGAAACATAAAACCCATAAAATTTTCTACAAGTATCATTAGAATTATAATAAATCGAGTCATAATTAACTTCAATTTTTTATTAGATAATTATTTTGTTTTCATTAAATAATAAAATTTATAAATTTATTGTATATTCACTACTATTATGTATTTCCTTATCCTGTTTTCCTGTAAGTGTGTCTGGTAGCTTATAATAGCTTATTCCTCCCTAGTAAAATGTTTTTACTTTAGACTGGAAGAAATTTTAGTAAGTCTTACTTACTTCCTCTTCAGAATTGTAAGTTTTGTATTCAAAACATTTTGTAAAGAACAGAGACGATGGTAGTATGCCGTAAAGAGATCCAGGAAATAAGGTAGATGTTGTAAAACAGACCATTCAAATTCTAGAATTCTATCTTGAGCCACAAAAATAATGATGTTTTCGCGATTGAGGAATGCAGGACGCTTTCCATGTATCTGTTTAATCTTTCATTCTTTGCTGCTGCTGAACATTTATAATATGTACCCACAGCAATCCTTACTTGATAATTTGACTTAAGAAACTCATGATTGACTATATTTCCACTATATCATCTTACACACAATAAAATCTTTTCCCCATGGATATTTGCTTTCTGCTCTAGTAGAGATGGTTTATTTTTATGAAGTCATTATATATTATGGATATTATTATAGGTAACTAATTTTTCCTTTCCTGCGATAATCCTATTTAAAATAAAGTTTGATTTTTACTAGTGAGAGCAGACTTATAGTGATCTTCCTTCTTCCATTTACAAAGACTGCAATTGTTAAATTTACCTGATTTATGTAAGTGACGACAAATAGTTGATTCTGGAGTCTAAACTTTCTGCTCTATCTCTTGTTTATTAAAGTGAAGATTGCATTAATATTGCGCTTTTTAAGTAAAGGGATTTATTAATTTTATAAAAAAAATTAGTTTGCAGAAGTCCACTTTCATTGCTTTAATATACAATGAATATTATATTAAACTCTTGCTTATAAAGCATTCAAAAATAATTTATAAATACAGGTGTAAAATAAAAAAATAGATACATCATGTGAAAAAATGAAAACAAAAATTATTAGTAAAGGATTGGGCCACCTTTGGCCGGAATGACAACTTGCATTCGACAGGGTATTGACAAATAAAGGCCTTGAACGAAGTTAATCGTAATTCCCACCCGTTACTCGTGCAGGGCTATCTTGAGTTCAGATAGTGTGCGTGGAGGAAGAAACCGAGCATGGACTTTTTCTCTAATAAACTCCATAAAAACTCAATGATATTCAAATCAGGTGACTGGGAATAGCACGTTTGATATTCCATTTCATCATCATGCTCATGTAACTGTGTTTAAACACAGCAAGACATGTGTACAGGAGCGTGGTCATCTTGGAACACAGAACGTTCTCACGGAAAGCGAGTCTGAAGCTTCGGGTAAAGACGATATGCGAGAATGCTTTGATAATGGTTGCCTGTGATCATCTACCTCAAGATAACGAGAGGCCCTAAACCATGGGATGATATTACACCCACACCATCACAGAACCCCTTTCATGTTTCACGGTTCGAACCAAGCAGTCAACATGAAATGCTTCTGCCGGTGTTCCCAAGACAAACACACGTCCGGTGATCTGGAATAATGTAAATTGGAATTCATCAGACCAGATGACTAATTCCCATTGCAGTTGTGCCCACTTTAGGTGGTCTGTAATCTATTCACATTATTCTGTGCCGAAACTTGTGGTTTTAGAATAGTTATTCTGCCATGAATGTTCGCAGCAGGCAACACCTTTTGAATAGTTTTCATGGATATGAGGATCTGAACGTGGGTATTCATCTCGGACGTTATGTGTGGTAGGGTAGTCTTGAGTTTTCAGGTGACTATATTCATCTACACCCATCTGTCATGATCCTTCAACTTCGAATTTCAACCCCTGTTGTGCTTTGCAGAAGACATCTTACCCAAGGTTCTCTAGGCTGTCGTAACCTTTGACACTGTAGTCCTTGAACACCCTCAAGGTTGTCTGTTCTGGACACGGACGCTCTAGAGAAGTGAACTCCAATTATTATGCCTATTTTAATGTCGGAGAGGTCCAACATAATCACGCTTTGCTAAACATGGAATTTTCTCTTGCAACTGTCATACTGCCAAATGCTTGACTGATACCGTCTCTTTCACCACTACTAGGTGGCACACTGTTGCGACATGTGGTGACCACTTATTGGACGGTCATTTTTAAATGAGTGTTCCTATTATTTTGTTCTATGCTTGTATACATCTTCTAATTTGCTGAATTTCTAAATATCACATATTATATTCATAAATTATTAAATAAATTCTATTTATGAAAAGAAACCATTTAATAAATGTACACATGAAATATGTTAAACATTTAAAATTATATTTTATTTCTATTAATACTTTCTTAATACGCAATAATAAGAATAAAAAGAAAAAGGAAATTTTCGTTTGTTTTCGTAAATCATTCTCAGATTTGATCAAATTAAAATTGATAGATAATGCGAATGATTGACTGATCGGTTTTATTAACGTAACATTAGAATTAACACTAGGATTATTGACGACAGACCTCTTAATTTGGCAATGACATTTAATGCATTAATATATATGAACCTGCTGTAGCAAAACATCTTCGATTATTTAATCCTTCATTATGATCCTTAATATATATATACTGCTGTTTGTAGAAAATGCAACACCATGAAAGAATCATCAGAATCAAATGAAATTTAATGCAGAAACGACTTGTACTGATACAAATAAATGATGAAATTTTCAAAACAAAAGAAACAAATTAAGCGTCCGAAATCAGTATTTGGTGCAGCCACCATGCGCTGCAATAAGTGCTGCTATACGACGTGGCATGGAGTCAAACAGATGTTGAATATCTGCTTGAGGAAGAGAATTCCATATCGCTTGTATGCGCAACCAAAGTTCGTCTTTGGAAACTGCAGGACGCGGATCACGAGCGAGACGCCGACCAACCATATCCCACACGTGCTCAATAGGCGACATATCCGGTGAATAAGCAGGCCAAGGAAGAAGTTGCATGCGTTGTGCTGAACAGAAGTCTCGAACAGTCCGCGCAACATGTGGGCGTGCATTATCCTGCTGAAAGATAGCTCCAGGGATGCCTTGAAGGAAAGGAACGATTTCGGGCTGTAGCACTTCACGGACGTACCTGTTGCTATTGAGATTACCCTCAATTCGTATCAAATTGGATCGTCCATGATACGAAATCGCACCCCAGACCATAACTCCGGGTGTTCGACCACTATGTCGTTCAATAATACACTCAGGAAGGCAGCGTTGACCGGCATAACGTCTAACACGAACACGGCCATCATGGGTCCACAAATTGAAGCGTGATTCATCTGAAAAGACAACTTGGTGCCAATCAGCTCGCCTGTCTCTATGCTCAAGAGCCCACTGCCGACGCAGCCGTCGATGATTCGCCGTGAGGGGAATCCTGTATAAAGGCACCCTTGCACGCAATCCACGGCGCAGCAGACGACGACGAATTGACGAAGCCGACAATTGTACACCTGTAGCAGTAGACCAACGTGCTGCCAGCTGCCTGGAGGAAGCTGTGCGATCATTCACCGCCATGCGGAGCAGGTGTCGATCATCGCGCTCTGATGTCACCTTCTGTCGTCCAGTGCCTGTTTTTCGAGTTGTTCGGTGCTCGTCGGTCCACTGCTTCCAAACTCGCATCACTGTGGAACTGTTCCGCTGCATACGAGCTGCTATTGCGCGATAGGAAAATCCTCCTTCTCGAAGGCCGATTATCCTCCCTCGTTCAAACTCCGTAAGTTGCTTGAATTTCTTATTCTTCCGTCGTGGAGGCATACTCAGGTCTCACTAAACGTTTGCCACTAACAAATAATCATAGACTTTTTTCAACGTCCCGCTACAGCACTTTATTTATACGCTTTCAGCATCAATTCAGAGGGCGCTGCGCGCGCCGCGCACGCGCGATGGCTCTGAAACTTTATTAATTTGCATAATATCCTATAATTGACATTTGCTGCGAATTTCATTTGATTCTGATGATTCCTTCATGGTGTTGCATTTTCTACAAACAGCAGTTTATATAAGTAAAACACGTTCCATTTGGTCGAGTTATTGTAAGGCGGTGAGAGTGGTTGTAAATAAAAATAATTAGTCTAGACCCCTTTTTTTCAGCTGCAAAACTTTAATTTAAACATTAATGCAGCACGATACACAACGCTTGCAAGAATTATCAGCCATTGCTAGTTTCTTCCACCATTGTTCTGTTCCTCGCATTCTCCCTCACTCAACTCGCCTAGCGTTCCGTTCTTCCTGCTCTGCTCGTCAAGTTGAGTTGTTCTTCAACTCCGAGTCAAGTTGAGTTATTATTTTTTCATTAAACTTTACTATATAGAATCAAAATATTCTTTGGGATAATTATAAATGTATAAGCAAAATGTTTATGTTATTTTACTATGCACATTGCATAAAAACATTTTCCATTTTCGTATTAATGGTGGTAAAAATGTAACACTTTTAGAACTAATTCATAAATTGTTAAATAAAAATGTAAGATTTAAAGTTTTAAGAAATTAAATTTAAGTGGAAAACATTCAATTTAATTTGGACGTGGAAATTCATTACGAAATGGGATTGAATAGATGAAAAAGAACAAAGAACTGCCAGTCAGAAAATAGTTTTTCCTATTCGATATTGTATAAGCTGTATTAGTTTTAATTTTCATCTGACCTTTCTTAATGTTTTTCCTGTTCCATTTGTTTCTTTGCCCTTCCTTGCTCTTGAATCAATAAAAACAAACAGTAAATCATTGTTCTTAAGATTACTTAGTTATTCTTTGATTTATTCATGGTACATGAAATTTTATTGGTAAAATGTAAAAACACTATCGTCATACTTATTCATACGGGATGGAGTTTTTATCGTTACCATCTAATGGATGTTCACCAACAAAAGTTCTATGAAATTACAGGATATGTAAGGTAGTTATTAGTTCTTAATGCTAAACTTGCGTGCAATTGATTTCAAAAATATTTCATCCAGATGTCGGATCAAAACATCTTTCTATTGTGTTGTTATGACAACGCTGTTTAAACAACTTTATGCGTCGACATTTTGATCTTAAGTATGAAATATTTTATTCCGAAAGATGAACAACAAAGTTTGTGATGAAAATGCGTATTTTTATCAACAATTATTTATTCTTGTCTCAAAAGTTTGTTAATGTATGCGAATATTAATTTAGAAACCCTTTCAAAAGTTTGTATTCTAATTGTAATTATTTCCTTACAATGCGCTTATCGCTTGCTTAAAGTTTTTAAAATATATCAGAACAAAATAACTCTGAAAAAAAATCATTATTAAATATATTTTCACGTCGTTATTTCTTCTATGCCGTTAATGTGCTTTTGTATTTTTATAAGAAAAGGAACTTTCTTTCATTATATATATTCATATACCAGTCAAAATATTATTATTATTTTTGTCATTTCGCTAAGTTTTCTGAAGAAGGTAATAAATATTGAAATGAGTATTGATATAATGGAAGTTACGTACACTATCATTCAAGGCTGATTATTCATAGCTGTTGTATGTATTTTTTATGAAATTTATATGAATTTCTTATAAATTTCATATTTCTTAAAATTATAAAAGATTACAGTATTTGAAACAAATTCTTTTTATATTAAATTCTACAAGAACAATAAGTAAGTTCTTTAAGTGAATATACTCACATATAAAACATATTTCTCAGAATTATCAAACAGCACTGAAAAAATAAACATTAGTGTTTACACGGTTCTTTTTATGTCTTACGATGGAAATTTACTCGTTTTAGAAATACACTGGTGTGCAAAACTTAGGCAATTGGAGAGGTTTTTCCCATAACTCCCCGAGAAATCATCTGAGAGACATGAAATTCAGAAATTAGAAACAACATTTAGAACTTAAACGATACGAATACATAGTTGCGCAGAAATAAATGAAATACAAATAAAATGGAATCAAACAGAAAAAGGACTTTATTGAACTCATAGATATCGTTACATATGATTGTCTGTCCAAGAAAATGAACATCAAGCAGATATTCCTTAGTATGGGATATGCCCTCTCTTTACTACAATGACTGCTTCACGTCTCTCCATACTCAACACCAAACAGTTCTTCAGGTAAGGGTACCTATTCCTCAATCAACATCTGTTTTCGTTGTTGGGTGTTACCCGGAGAATGTAGTCGTGCTACAAGGCGTCTTGCTAAAGCATGAAACACATGTTTTATTGGATTTAAATCAGTGGAGAGCGCTGGTAAATCCATTCGAGTGATATCTTCACTTCAGAAGCTGCTGAACATCAGCAGTCCGGTGTGGCCGTGCATTGTCATCCATAAAAACGAAGTTTGGTCTAATAGCACCTCGGAACAGACGCAAATGGGGAAGGATCACCTTCTTACAATAGCAATCTCCGGTTACAGAACATTTGTCAAAATGGTGGAGATAAGTCAACTCGTTCATCATAATGCCTTCCCAGACGATAATTCCAAGACCACCGTAACGATCTCTTTCAGTGACGTTACTAGGATGAAACCATGTCCCGATCTCTCTCCAAATCAACCGACGTTGATAATCATTTATGGTACTGAAACGACTCTCATCCGTAAATAGGACATGACTCCATTAATACTATGTCCATTTTTTCTTCTTCTTACATCACTCTAAACGGTGTTCACTGGCCAATTTCTAAAGAATGCGTTTTAGGATGAAGAGTTTAGGAAGAAAGAGTTTTAGGATGGATGGCGAATAGGTCACCTTTGTGAAGGCATCTGGGTACTATAAACCGCGACACTTGTCGCCCTGTTGCTGAGCAATGGCGCTTGCTACCATATTGGGGTCTTTTTGCCTGGTGAACGATATATCGGTCATCCACTGCAGTCATTTTTCTAGGGAGACCACCAACACCTTTCTAATAGCTGTACCTATGGTTCGAAACGTTTTCTATGCTTGCGAAATGACATATTTGGTGATTCCTAGCTTTTCAGCTACACTGGTCAGCCTCTCCTCATGCTGTCTGATCATTCTTCTACGTGTGAAATCATCCAGGGGATTTCTTCTCGTCATATTTCACAAAAGATCTCTCTAGGACTTGCAGCGATTGTCTTTAATTGCACCTCTGTTCTTTTTATTGTTGTCTTGAGCTGCTAATGCCAATTGCACACGTTTCTGAGTACACTCACGCCGCCTATGACGTTTCGTATCAGACATTTGCATGTGCACCACAGGTTTACAGAATTTTGAGTTCATTGTACTGATTACAATAATCCTTTTTATGCAATTTTATGGCTATCTGCTTAAAATTTACATTGAATCTTAAGTTTTGCATACCAGTGTATATGCTCCTTGCGAAATGTTTCACTTTATTTGGTTATAATTCTTCGTGTTTATACATGTATAAGAGAAATAATTTTAAGACCTACTAGATATCAACTCACAATTTGAATGTAAATTGATAGTCAATGTAACTTAAGGTCTTTCTAACTGTTTTATAAATTAAATATATGTAATTTTCTTTTTTCAAAATTCAAAAACTTACAACTCTTATTTAAAATTACAGAACAATAATTAAAATAAAGGTTTCTAATCAGCTAAATCATATAGTTTAACAGAGAATTTCTGATCAGCTATAAACAACCATTCAAGAATATTTCCTATTTCACGGTTTGTTATTATCTAGAGTTACTAGAATCCTTACGCTTTAAATCATAGTAATTATATTCTACGACTTCAAATGAACACCAATGCTCTTGTGTAAATAAAGTAACTCGTCTTCAATCTCGTCTACCCGCTAGTTACACGACTAAAAATTAATTACCTTTTCGGACATAGGTACCTTTCCTGAAATTTCGGATAAAACAATATCAAATTTCTTCGTGATTTCAGATACAGATTTAATAAAGTTATTGGATGTTTTGGATTTTAATAGAACTGAACTCCCTCGCAGACAATATACTTGTAATCACAAAATCTCTGCTGTGGTAAAATTCACTAAATCCTGAAGATTTGAAAGGAACTATATCTAAATTAGGTGAAAATACAGTTTAGCTCAACCACTTGGAGTGATTTCAAAAATCCATCCCCCCCAAAAAAACTTTATGTGTGAAAATCGAAAGAGCTGCCATGCCCAAAGCCACCACAGTGAAAAGAAACCAGGGTAGCCACATTTGGCAAACTACCGCCAAATATTTCCTGTCGCCAAGGGTGGCTGGGCTAAACTGCATTCTAAAACTTAAATTATAGTCACATTTAAATGATGACTCGATAGCATCAAAATGTCTTTAAAGTTTCCAAAAATATGCAATGATCTTTAAAATATTAGAATTTAGTAAAATTCTAAAGGCCGCAATATAAATTACATAGGTTTTATTTTCAAAATTAAAAAAAAGAGAAATCATGTGAAGAACGAATACTTAACAAAGGCTTTTACGTTACACTCTATTTTAAAAAGGATTAACATTTTTTCAGTATAAAAGTTTTTACAATTTCAGAATCACTCTGTGGATAATATGACAGAGTAAAAAATGTGCATTGAATAAAGCAATGTATTTTAATTAACATTGTAAGACATATTGTATTTATATGGAATGATAAAATTTCTTATTATGTAAAAATACAGATATATATAAATAAATCAAAGTAACGCATAATTTAAATTCACTCTTTCCATCGTAATTCATTATTTCACTCTTAATTTAACTTTACTCAAATAAATTTCATAGTTTCATTACAAATTTTGGGTCTTTATAATAATTGAAAAAAAAAAGAGTTTAATGTATGTAAATAACTAAATAATTTTCTATTATAAAAACAGGAATCAGAACAACGTTTATATATAATCAATCAGTATTGGACATCATGGGAATACAGGTGAAAATAAATTATTAATTGTCATTAAGTGTGAGCAAATAGAATCAATTTATTCATCAATTAAAAAAAATATGTTGAAAAATACAGTAGTTGATTTCAAGTAATTTGTATTGTAGCATTGATGACCATTAAATTTAGTTATATAGATTTATTTATGAAATGTAAATAATGTAGTGTAAATAACATTAAGTGTCATAGTACTATAACTGTGTTGACATATGAAAACAATTTCAGGCTATTAAATTACTCCGAAATTGAACAATAATTCAACTGTTACAATATAAACAATTCTAATGTTAACGTGTTTCCAGGATTTAATACTGAATTTTTAAAATATATTTGATACAATATTTTGCAATGTTTTTTTCCGCCTTAAACCTGAAATTACTTTTAAAATCTTTATCGGAAAAAGCCTTTTGCATATTTTGCTCAGTCAGGTTCAAGTTGAGGTTTTTATCGATTTCAATAAAATGAATCCACAGTTCCCTCGAGAAAACATTGAGCGATCAATGAATCGATTAACGTATATCGATGGCAACCTCCAACCATGAAAAATATTTTCTAATTTAGTATTTCCTTTTCCAATTTTTTCGAAGTTCGAAAATCATGTGAGGTGTAAAATTCTCAAATTTAACTTATCCAAAAACCAATATAAAGAATTTTGGAAGTCGTTGAATGCTTTCACATCAGAAAAATTACTTTCTAGCAGTTCCGGTACTCATATAATATTTTCAAACTGCATACGCGTTTTTCTTCGAAAATGTGTTTGAAGCAAACTAAAAACTTTGCGTATGCGCACTTTGTAAAATGAAAGTAATAATGGCATAATAATAATATTTTTCTGTTATGTCGCAGTAATTCGATGTGTATAAGTAAGTATTGTTGGGTCCCATAAAGGCTTTTTATATTTTTTTTCATACAAAATACTTTCCTATAAAAACTTATTACATATTTCTTCATTATGCTTTTATTTTATCACCATCTTACCTAGTTTCCCTATTTCATGTATTTGTCATTGAATGACGATTACTTTTTAATCAGGGTACAACACCTAATTCATCAAGTTTTACAATTGTAGTTACTCTTAAAAGTATTTTCCTTTCATATACTGCATTTATGTTATGTTTACTCTTAGATTCTTTTATTTATTTATTATTTCAAACAGGTTAGAAGTACAACATCTAACTTTACTGATGAAAATCTAAATCTAAATGCTGATAAGAGTCAGTCATGTATATATACTCATTACCATCAAAGTTTACGCATCAAGAAAAAGTTGTCAAAATAAAACGAAATTTTACTCACATAAGTACAACGTTGATGTAAGTAAGTGATTAAAAATCAAAGCAAAATGATCATTTATTGTAGAAAAAATTTCAAATGAATGGAGGTTTTAGTACTCTGTTAAAACACATTTAGCATAAATGAGTGATGTGATATGGTCGGGCATTGAGGCACACCAGTCTCGTGTAATATCCTGAGATATCTCGTTCCACAGTTGTTGTAAACGCACCTTTAATTCGACCAAATTCGTAAGCTGTCCAACCTGACGTCCTAAGTGACCCCAGATATGTTCGATCGATGGCAAATCTGCGGATTGAGCAGACACGGATAGGGTGTTAATCTAATGGAGGCAGTTGTGTGAAACCCATCTGTGAGTAGGCTAGAATTTTCCAGTAATTTGAAAAACGGATCCTGATAGCATGAGTAAAAACACATGTGATAGAATGTTGTCATGAAAGCATCTCTGGGATGTCTTGGTGCCGTGGATAACTATTAGGAATGATTGTGTGTTGTATGCGACAGTACCCCATACCGTCACATCGGTTGGAACAGCGGTATGTACAGCTAAAGCAGAATTGAGATGTTCCCCATGGGGCCTCTACACACGTACACGTTTGTCATCATTGCCCAAATTTATTCTATATTGGTTACTAAAGACTACCTCATTCCATTCGGTACAGTGCGCAATCTCTTCGAGGACTACACCACTCTAGGCGACGGTAAGTGGGTGTTAATGTCAGTACACGTAATGGACGCCGAGATAGCAATTATCTTTCATTCAGACTCCTTGCGATGGTATGGACTGACACAGAGGCCCGTAGTAAAGGTTCACCCTGTGTATGGATGGTGATCAAGGAGACAGGTAGCGCTATGCGTGTGTGTCGTATGATATGACAATCTTCTTGACTATTGGTCTGTCGAGGACGTCTTGAGCCCTGGTCGCCGGGTAACAGACCTCTCTCTCTTTTGTCCACTTGTAACAAACATTCCTCACAGTAAAGTCAGAATGTCCTAGGTGGCGAGCTACTCGCCGAGTTGTTCCCCCCGGTTTCCACTATCCCTATGATTCTTCCCCTCTCGAACTCCTACATCTGCTCATACTGTCTCCGATGATGGCGTAATGGCATATCTATTTAAAAAGCCTCCCTCTGTAGCAGATTAAATTCACGCACACAAACTGTGCTTATCTATTTTATAATCGAAGTTGAACGCTCTCTGGTGGTATTGCGCAATTCGCAATAACGCAGAATTTCTAATCATTTACATATCTTCCTGTCAAGTAAATTCATGCAAAGTTTCGTAACAATCCTATTTTTACTCCTCGTTGCGCAAACTTTTATGACTATGAGTATATATATTTCTAGAATAATATAGATTTAAATAAGCAATTTAATACATTTTTTCAAGAATATTAAGTTTTAACAATTTACACGGATAATAAATTTAACAACTTCATTCAATGTAATTGCTTTATTTTTATTTCTGCTCTTTTGTTACAAAATTAAATATATCTAAAAACATACTAGTATGTATTGTGTATCCAATCATGAATTAGAAACAAAATACTTGATAGAAGGATTGTTTTATATTAAAATTCCTAAACACAACTGAAAGGCGCTTTAAAATATTTAGAAGGAATACTTAGTATATAAAAAATTACTGCTAACTTTTCGAGAAAACTATATAAAAAAAGTTATATCCCCCATTAACATTAAGCTATAAGTAGGTTTGCTTGTCTTGTGACTCGTGACATTTAAATTGCCATAAGCGACGACACCTGATATTTTTTCCTCAAGTTATTATAAAACAACTGATATCTCTTTTTTTTATCTTTATTATTTAGATAAGATAATGAGAAAGATTTAGCAAGTCTTGTGAATGGAGATGACGTAACTTTTTCATGGTAAATATCATAGGACAGTCAAGAATAGTCTAGAATGAATCAAAATTACATTCTAGAAAAAAATCAAAAATAGTAAGCAAGATTGTTCAAGAATTAAATTTAATAATGATGCAACACTTTGAAAATTTTGATAAGCATCTCAATATTGATATATATTTCAGTAAAAATCTGCTTTGGCTAATTTCCGTACATAGAATTATTTTTATTATACACTCTATAAGAAAAAATAAAACGACACACCAA
>BMAW01063840.1:0-12467 GCA_019974015.1 Nephila pilipes | reverse complement strand
ATATATATATATATATATATATATATATATATATATATATATATATACATATATGCTTGTGTGCGTATGTGTACGCAAGGGTGGTAGGAAAAGATTTTCCAACCTTAACGTGAAGATGGCAGCACTCGTCAATAAACTCTAGGGAATGTGATTGCGCATCTGTTGAAAGGTACCAAAATGTGAACCATTAATCTATGTAAGGGTTTTGGTAAAAATGGAAAATATCGAGTCATAAAATATTTGTTTTTGAAAGAAAATCACCTAGGCAAAACATAAATGAATTCGCCAATATTTTTACTGGGATTCTGCACCATTGTTAACTACCGTGGAATTTTGTACAGCTGAATTTGAACGTAACCTTACCAGATTGGGAGAGAAAGAACTTTCGGTTAGTCCAAGAACTGCAACCACTGACGGTGACATCTCTAAAGTTCACCAAATGCTGCTAGATGACCATCAAAATTGAAGTGAGAGAGATAGAGCAGAGGCTGTGAATATATTCAAAAATTACTGTAGATGAAACCTACTGTAGATGTGATTTGTATACATCATTATATGTCCGAAACAAAAAAAAAATAAAATCAAAAGGGTTGAGAGTGAAAAGAGCATCCTTTCCAAAAAAAAAAAAAAAAAAAAGGAAAAGGAAAACTATTTTTTTCAGCTGGGAAAGCGATGGAGACAGTTTTTTTGGAATGGTCATGAAGTTATCTTAATCGATTATTTTCAAGCATGGTATATATACACACAAATATATATATAAGGACACAGATATATATATATATATATATATATATATATATATATACAACTGCGCAACCAATTCTCAAATTTCTCAGTTACAAATTCAAAACTTTTCTTTTGTTTAAATGTAGATTATTTTTGAAACGGTTGAGTTTAATAAGAAATGTCTGTTTCTTCTTGAAGACAGAAATGTAAGACTTCAAGGATAGAAATCACATATTTATATGAACTGAATAAGTTGGCAAATGCAATGGGCCAGAATATCTTATTGGGGTATTCATAGGCGATAACTTGGGATCGTGACTTCATGTTAATGGTGTCTAATATACTGTCGGTTTTATACTTAGAAGCACTGTCTTACATTAATCATTAATCTTAGATATATATACCTAGATTACGAATTTAAGGTGACGAAATGGTGGTTTTTACTGTTGCTTTATAAACTTAAGACTTAAATGTTGACTCAAAGGAAATTTTTCCGATAATTTGTGATCCATAAATGCAGTCAAAACTGATACCTTTTTAATTCAAAAATTTTACTTAATTAAATTCGGAAAGGAGGGTCTCTAAGAGTAATATTTCTGTTTCTTCACCTGACTAGAAATGAGCTTTATCAGGCCTATATTCTTGTGGTCCAGTATCGATGAGGTTTGATATATCATTGGTAAAGCTCCATAGCAGAGTGAAAGCAGTATCTAGGATAAACTGTAAAATTTGAATTTTCTAAGGAAAATGTCCTACACCTTTCCTTATTATCTTTGCTACAGTGATCTGACTCATATTCAATTGGCTTACCTGTTTATTATGACTATTTTTTTAAGTAAGTGCCATTTTTATATATGGCAGTTGCAACACTACCTCTGCCATACCACACATATGCACTGAGTACCTATACTTGTTGGTTAATGACGGTAGTGTAGAAGTGTTTGTACGTGTTAACAATTGTTTCGTGCACTTTTAAAATGTTCACAAAATGGAAAATATTGGCTATTAGGAAGTACACTCTGTGATTCGTTTTGTGCATGCAAAAAGCGGTAAAACTACCAAAATTCACCTGTAAAAACTACGGGGAAAACATTTTGTGCTAAAAAAATGGTACGAAAATAGATGACAGTATTTAAAGACAACTGTGTTAATATTCATGATGAGTAACGTAGTGAGTGACGGTCTATTATTAGTAGTACTGAAGACTTAGTGCGGAGAGTTAATGGGAAAGTTAAAAAAACACGCTTTATGATTTCATTTTTTTCTAATAATTTTCAGAAAGTTTCATGAAAAGTTCTTCACGAGATTGAGGCAGAGAGCTGAAGTTATCTAAAGTTATACTTAAAATGGTTACCGGAAATGTTAACTGAGGTGCACAAAGTCAGTTTTGTAAGCAGTGCATTGATTTTCCTTGAATGTGAGTTTCAAACCTAATTTCAATGGTGGTTAAACATATGAGACTCATGTGACACAAAAATCAAAATACCGTTTGCGATCCTTGAAGGTAGGTATTCAGCACCAACCAAAATAGTGAAAATCAAACAAACAATTTCGACGCGCAAAATCCTCTACATTGCATTTTTGAGATTATCAGGGGATACTGTTTGTGTATATTTTGCATTGCTGTGACACCATACATTCAGAGATATATTTTGACACCTTGACTAAGCTGCATCATTCAATACAATCAAAAGTCATGGAATGATCAGCAAAGGAATTGTTTTTCTGCATGACAATGACCTTACACACGTGTTTGGTGAAACCCGAGATCTCATTGTATCATATGGCTGGAAATAACATGATCTTCCTTAGTTTAGCCCTAATCTGATGTCCAGTGATTGCTACTTGTATGTTGACTTGAAAAGCATTTGAGCGTCCAGTGCCATGATTGCAATGATGATTTTTAAACGTCCGTGGTGCAGAGGTTAGCCCTTCAGTTGGCAAATTGATATGTGGAGGAATTCCGGAAGCTGGCTTTGCGAGATGGTACTTGCCTAAACAATGGAAATAATTATGTTCAATAATAGATTATGGCAGCGTTTCTCAACCTTTCATTATTCGCGGCCCAGTTATCAATCATAATTTTGATTGCACCCCCGCATACAATAAAACGTTAACAACTATAATATATTTTGATTATTTTTATTTCTGTTTTTAAATTATTTTTATCTAACTGCAAAAACAAGAGTAAAAGCGAGCTAATGTTCGCGAGAAATCACATCTGGCATTTTGTCAAGTGGGCGGTGAACAGATGAAGTGAATAGAAGGGGGGAAATTTTAAATATTATATTTGAAATGAAAGCCAAACAGGGAAAAGAATGTGATAGTACAAAATTGGTTAATAATAGTAAAGCTAGACGGGTGAGCTAACTTTAGAAAATGGGGATACTTTTTTTGGAATAATAAAAGAATTAAAACAGAAGCATGAATAAAGAAAAGAGAGAAAAAAGTAATATCGTTTGTGGAAGCAGTCTCAAGCATGCGCAGAGCAAATTTTTTCTCATAGGAAGAAGGAAAAAGTTCAATAAAGCAAGTTTCAATTCTCATTCGAATCGATCTCCTTCGAATCTATCGAATGTTACATAAGTTTTCGTCTAAAATGCAATTCACCATATGAATTATTCAAAGCAGCATATTTATGCAGGCTCGTGGATAATTTTTTAAGTGGGCATTAGCGAGCATTAGACATCCTCAACAATTTCATAAAGCATCAACAATTTCACAGACGAGCGTGGTTCCGAAAATAAAATCAAGAAAATATTCTCGAGAATACTTAAATTTGGGGTTTACCAGTACTGAAGTAAATGAAGAAGAAAGGCCCCTGTGTATTATTTGCTCAAAAATGTTGGCTGCAGATAGCATGAACCCTAATAAACTTAAAGGACATTTGGAAATGCTTCATAGTGAGTACGTCAACAAACCCAGAGAATTCTTCGATTTAAAATTAAAACCATATGAAAAGCAAAAATCATTTTTTAAAGAAACTTTGTCATGAAATAAAAAAGCTTTAATTACATCCTACAAAGTTTCATATAAAATAGCCAGATGTGAAAACCTCACACCGTTGGTGAAGAGATTATTTTTCCAACAGCAATTGAGATTGTAGAAACTATGTTTGGAGATAATTTTTCAAAACAATTGCAGTCCATATCTCTTTCAAATGATAGTGCTGCTCGTAGAATTGGTGATATAGCTGAAGATGTACAGTGTCAGCTTTTCTCGAAGTTGCGTGACAAATTGTTTTCAATACAACTTGATGAAGCAACAAATAGTAATAACGATGCTTATTTTATTGCCTATGTTCGATTTTGTGATATGTCAGTAGAAGAAGAACTACTTTTCTACAAACCAATAGAACTCAAAGCAACAGCTCTCGCCTTATTTGCTATTTTAAATAATTTTATGAACGAGGCAATTATAGAATGGGAAAATTGCGACGGAATATGCACCGATGGTGCTCGTTCAATGTCCGGATGATTCCAAAGTATACAAGAACTTGTAAAACAAAAATAGTCTCAGTGTGTCTGGACACATTGCATGATCTACAGAGAAGTTTGGGCTTCCAAAGAAATGAGTCCTGGTCTGAATATTGTGTTAAATATTGTTGTAACAGTAGTAAATTATATCAAAATGAGACCCCTGAAATCAACAATCTTTTCCGCACTTTGAAAAGACATGGGTGCAATACATTCAGGGTTACTATTTTATTGCGAGGCGAGATGGTTATCACGTGGGAAATTCTTACAACGTGTTTGTGAATTAAGAGAAGAAATCACCATTTTTCTAGAAGAAGAAAACAGACCGGAAGCTGAGAATTTTCGCAATGGTTTATTTGTGATGAAATTAAACTACTTGGTCGATATATTAGAGAAATTAAATAACTTGATTCTTCAACTCCAAGGAGCAAATACACATATGTTGGATCCGAGTGATAAAGTTTCTGTGGAGCAGAAATACATAGAAGAAAAACCTATCAATGTTTGCCAATGTGAATGATTGTACTAAAATTTACAAAGATGAAGAAGAACAAGTAAAAGTTATTTTTGTAACCATTGAAAACCATTTAGCCATTCTGGCAAATAATTTTAAAAAATATTTCTTGCTAACGACAAACTGATAGCAAGTTACGAGTGGGTTAGGGATTCATTTCATAAGACGCCCGAAGGACTCTCAATTGATGAGGAAGAAAAATTCATAGAATTCACGACAACCGACGAAACCATAAGACCATTTAGTAATAAATCACTATTTTAATTTCGGTCAGGAGTAGAGGATTATTTCTGTGCATTAAAAACAAAGGCATTTCGCATTCTATTACCATTTTCAATATCCTACCTTTATGAATCTGGATTTTCTGCTGTGGCTTCTTTGAAGAAAAAATATAGATCTTGGCTAAATATAGAAACAGAACAGAGTGTGGCTATTTCTAATATTAAGCCTTCAATGGAAAAACTTTGCTCTGCGAGATAGGCCCAAGGAAATCACTAATAATTATTAAATTTGTTTTTAATTTGGTATGTTTTGATTAAGTAAATTTTGAGTTAGAAGTTATTTTGTTTTAATAAAATAATAATTAAATATGTCGAAATTTATTTTGTTTCTATGTGTAAGTGTGCTTTCCTTCTAGACAGTTAATCATTTTTTTTTTTAAAATAATATTTTCTCTTGGATATTCTTGTGCCCCCTTGGGGAGCGCGCCCCACAGGTTGAGAATCACTGGATTATGGTATATGTTTTTCTAAAATTAAAGTAAAAAAAACTTTAACTGTCTTATTTAAAATAAGAAAATAGTACTTACTTGAAAAATGCGCTTATATACATGAAACTTTCAGTATGCTAGATTTTTGTCGTTACTGTAGTTATTGATAAATTATTTTCGTAATAATAATTTTTCTATTTGCTTATGTTTCGGGAATTGAGAAATAATTATCTATCTAATAATATGACAAACTGTGGAATGTATTGAGAAGAAAAATTGTTATCGTTGGATGCTTGAGAGACTCCTATTTAACATCATGGCATTCATTTTTTAAATCTCGTAACTCGGAAATCTCCAAGGAGAATCTTACGAAATTAGAAATTTTGCATGTTTTCTTGTTATAAAAGAAGACACGCAGAATATTTAAATTATTAATAAGAAAGTTTTATTTTAAGGGATAATTAACTATATTTTATCTAATTTCAATAAAGAGTCTCGATTAACATCATGATTAAATTCCCCTTATGTAATTATCATTGATACCAACTTTGTATATCTGTAATGAGAATTAAGAATATTAAAAGGGCTCTGCCTATTTTTTTGTGATGATTTACTTACATTTTCTAATTCACTTGATAGTTAATTAGATTGTGGAGATAAATTTTCAGGGATGAAAATGTAAACAATAAGAAGAGGAGGAAACTCGAACAAAGTACGGGGGAGGAAAGTACAGGCAGTAATTTCTTATTTCCAATTGCTCTGCATTTGGTCTTTGTGAATCTATGAATCGAATGACGCGATATTCGAGCCAATCCAGGCTCTTCTAAAAATGCCTTGTAGCTCCCTCTTTATATTACCTTGAGTTTTATTGATATTGACAAATCGTTGTTCTTTAAACACCAATTTCAGTGTCGGAGCAATATTGTAGAGTAGAAAATGCACGTGAGCCAAATAAAGAGCCAGAAATAATCTAATCTCGAGATTTACAACTTAATCTCCCAAAAGAATAAAAGCATAATTTTACTTTAAATTAACATAAATAATTACAAATAAGAGTATAAAATCAAAAATAAGTCTACACTTTACTGCTTAGTTAAGGTATGTACATTTACGGAAAAGTAAGAACTTTGCTACCATTCATGCTTACGTACACACGTAAGTTCTCAAAAATAAATTTGGGCTAACAGGTGGATTTCATCTGTTGACCATGGTCGAATGCAACCTGAGAATCAAAGTTTGCAAGGATACATCGAATGAAATAATATAGGTTCATGGCATAAGAGCTGAATTGGCTCTTGCGTTATTGCCAGAAAACTAGTATAGCTACAATATGTAATCCTCTGTCACCAATTCTGGAATTCTGGAGTGCACCGCGGTCTAACTGCATGGTTTCATTTTTTTTCTGTCAAAAATTTACGAATAACAACTGGCGAGTTACGAATCAAGAATGTAATTTCATTTGCGTTCGATGTACATGTGCAATGGGTTTCAATAACCTAATCCATTAAACATCTCTGAAACATTGTATTTACTATTTGACCCTCTGGAATATATTCTCAAGTGCAATCATTTCCGTAGTGAAAAAGAAGCACCTAACATTCCCTCTAGAGATTTTTAGAATCGAAGCTTTCTTCTCCTTTTTGCGAGTATGTATCAATCCAATCTGCATATTTAACGTTCTTTATCTGAAAACATTTCAAACTACAAAAGTATATTTCTGATGAAGCAAACCTACCTTACTTTTTATTTAATAAATTTCGAGCCTTCAGATTAGCCACTTTTAAATTAAAATTTTATTTCACACCTCTGTTTCAAATATGACTCCATAACAACTGCAAACATCAAATGATACAAAAAGTTGCCCCATGAAGAATTATCAGTACAAGATGAAGCAACTTGAACTTATACCACAGAGCATTTTTGTTGTTATGTTTCTGTTTGCAGTACATTGTCAATGCTCCATACTTCGATTCTGTTACATTAATATTAAGAATTTTAGCCGCATTGCATGTTATATCATGACGCGATTTTTCCATTAAACTGCATATGTTCTCAAATATGCTTCTGTTACAGTTCATGAACACTAACAAACTAAAAATAAAAACTGTTTGTTACATTGCACTTCTTATTGATATTAAATTAACATGTTTGATATGTTCATGCCCATTATATTTGAGTTTCGTTTTATAAATTAATAAGTTACTTAACTTCCACGTTTTAAATATTATATAATTTAAGCCATTTTTTATTAATTTTGAAAGTCTTAAGTAAAATGTTTTGATATCAGAAAGAAAAGTTAAACTAAAAATATAAACGATTTCTTAATACTGTATCTTTCATGTTTTCACTTACAGTTCTACCTATTTATTTTTTTTGTACTTAAATTGCGATTTCTCGTGCTTCAATCCATTGAACGGAAGGTAGAGGAAGTACGAAATCATTTGTCTGAGGCAGGACAGGAAGGGACTTTTCTTTTTCTTGAAACTATTTTTTTCATATTTTGACATATAGGAAACAGAAGCACAAAAGTAAAAAAAAAAATTCAACTGAGAGGTTAAGAAAGACAGATAGAGAAAGGTACTACATAAATAAATGGAAATGAATGAAAATTTTCTTGTGCAATTTCAGAAAAAACAAAATGGAGTTGGAAGAAAGAATCAACGGGGAAACTATGAAAGCTAGAAGAGAGGACTCTTCCTTATATAGCACTTCCGCAGCAGAAATCCAAAACAGAGTTTGGATTTTAGGAATGAAAGAGTTCGTTACATTTCAATGTTTCCACTCTTCTCTCTCAGTTTTCATTCAGAACCCTATGATTATCTTGTAGTAAAGAATTAAATTCTTTTCCAAATTTTTCACTGAGTAGATTTTCTATATTTAAAGAATATTTTTATTACTACGAAAATAAAAGATTTTGGATAAACTTAAATAAATCGATGTATCACCTGCAAAAAAATGATTACAATTTCCTTTAATGAAGAATTTATACTTAAATCATGGCAGTTTCAATGCACAATTTTAGTTGTAATTTAATTTTTAAAAATAAGTTTATTCTATTTAAAAAATAATCAATGACCCGATTATTGCCTCTTATTATTATTTGACGCAAAGAAGCTTCAGGCAACTCATTGTTTTAACTGAAAAAAGTATATAGGTTCAAAAGAAAAGTTAGAATATAATTAATGATAAATGATTATAAGAAATAATTTGAGAAGCATATGAATGCAAAAAACCAAATATATATATATATATATATATATATATATATATATATATATACATGGTTTTTCGAAACTAATAGGCAAACATTTAAAGGGTGATAGAAAATATCTGAACATGCAATTTTCGTCTTACAGTGCGAATAGCAAGTGGTGAATCGCTAGACGGTGGTATAACGGAAACAATAAGGCACTTCAACCGTAAATTTCAGTAGGCATGGCGACGTGCAGTAATCAGGAATACACTATTCCTCATGAATTCTGCAGTAGAAATGATGATGTGTAAGAAAACTGGCACTTTATGCTTTCCAAAACAACGAAGTTTTGCAAATAACCCCTTGCTCTCTACCTATGCATTGTTTAGATGTTTTCTATACCCTTCTTAAATTTTTGTCCATGAATTTCAAAACTATGTGCATATGGGGGATGGAATGTTTCTCGTTGTTAAGGAATTAATTTAACTGAACGAAAGTATTAGGAAGGTATGAGTTGATGCAGCGCCATCTAACTGATTCGTCGTAGTAGTATATGATAGGGCACAAGTTGGCATAAAATGCACCCAGTCTACGAGACAGTGAATGAATGCTTAGTGCATTAGCAGATGGCTTATAGTTGATAGTATCTTGTGACTAGAAGTAATCTCATATTTTCATTATGTGTATCATTGCTTAATGTGTTTTCATAAATAATTATTTTAATCGCATCATCTGTGTCAACTCTACAAAAGAAAATGTGGTAGCATGGCCTGGATAGATATATTTTTGTGTGGTAGGATCTGACATCTAGTAAACAACCTTAACCTTTTGAGTACGGCTGGCCGATCTACAGGCCAAAAGGAATATACCCTTAAAAGCCGGCGCTGACCGATGTAGCGGCCAAGCCGTGCTTTCCCCTGTAAACAGCTTTCGAATCAGCATGAGGCCTATTATAGCCCCGGAACATCATCTGCTTGACCGGTTTCTTTTGTATTCAGAAGGAAGGGGGGTAGAATTTCCTCTTTCACCCTTACCTAAAAATCCCTCTTTTTTCCTTCATACTCAAATTCTCACTAGCGGTGAGTGCATAGTTATTTTTGTAAGTGATTTTGTCATCTCGATTACTTAATCATTTCATTTTAAATTAATTTGATTTTTTTTAAAAAAAATCCCTAAACGTAAAAGAGAACTTACCACGGAAGAGATTCAGAATATTTTAGCTGATTTAGAGACGAAATTTTTGATGATTCTGATTCTGATTGTGAGTTAGAAAATGAGGAAGATGATTTAGATCAATCTTTAAATTTGAGTCGAGAGGTTGAAGATAAGGTTGTCTCCGAAGAACAAAATAAAAAAATCTGGAACGACCCACAAATAACCCATAAAGCGACAATTTTACCTTTTACAGGAAATAATGTGATAAAAGGAGCCGCTGTAATGAAAATATTGGATTAATATGTTGAACTTAAACAATATTTAAATATTTGGAAATAAATTTTTAATTTCTAGTTCCACTTTATTATTAAAAGGTTCCACTTTACTTTATTATTCAAATAATAATGTATATAAATATTACTAAGAAATATATGTTACACAAAAATTTTAATTCCAAAGTTTATTCAAAAAAGTGTTATAACTTTAAGTGGTGATTTTTTTTTTATGATTTTTATTTTATTTTTTTCATACTAAAGAATATAATTACATATTTTCATAATGAATGTTTTTTTTACTAATACACGTATTGCTATGCATTTTGCAGATTTAAAAATACCTCAGTTCTATATTTTTATTAACTTTTATACCTGTAAAACTACTTAACCTTTTGAAGACGGCGGGTTTTGAGAGGAAAAGGCCCTTAAAGACGGCGCTTTAGGCGATGTTTACTTCCCCCTTTTTTATCGCTCATTGATGGCACCATACATAGGCATACAAAAGAAGCAAGATAATTGCTAGGGTCAGCAGTGAATGGGGATGTTCGCGGCTTAGAAAGTCCCTAAATACAAAGAGTCTCCCTTTCTTAGGGAAACATATTTTCTTGGAGAACTCAATGTAGTAATTACGATATCAGTTCAAGAAAATTTGAGAAATTTATTTATTTTGTTTTTTTAAAAAAGAAATTATTTCCTAACAATTTAAGCTGCTTTTCACCTAGATTTCCTTTTTCAATATTATTAAGAGCATTGAGAGAAATAGCACAAAACAATGATGATAATATAAAACATTGCATAAAAAAAATGAAACGCTTATTTCATTGTAGACAAAGGTACACACAATAAACTAACCAAATTTAATTGATATTATTCAAGTAAAATTTATTTATGTTTTGATTTTCAGTAAATTTATTAAAATAGATATAAAATATTTTAAATTTATTTTTCTTTTAAATGCAGGAATTTGATACACACCTGGTGTTAAAACTTGAAATAATCATATTAGAAATAAGAAGTAAATAATTTGATACTTCATAAATTACACGTAATTATAATCAGTAATACAAAATAAAATAAAAAGCAAAATTGCTGATCCTGTCTCTTGATATTATAATGTAAAATTCAGACTTTCTCAAATCGATAATGAAGTAAGTTTAAAAGCTCTTATAAGTATTCACAGCATTTGTATGACAATAAACATATCATCATAAATAAACTATGCTTTTTTTTTAAACTTCATTATTACTTTATTTATAATTGTTTTTCTCTTTTAGAACATGCCAGAAAAATCTTAAAAATTTATACCCTCTTAAGAATTTTCTTATATATCTTCCATGAAGGAATGATAGATTTGATGTATAATTGTCATTTTTTATTGTTCCATAATCCATTATATTGTGATACATTAATATTCATAATATTGAATGAATCCTAAGATTAAGTCTAAATTTTATTAACAAGCATTTTTCAAAAATGAAAACTTTATTTTTCTTTGATCTAATTCTTCCTATATATGCTGAAAATTATGATAAAATATTCACTATGGCAAATAAATGAGATGAATAAATAGCAAAACCATTAAAAAAAAGGTATTTCGCATTATGCTCTAAAATGTGAGTATCCTAAGGCTATAAATGTTGGCCTTTGTTAAATAGTGCCACATTGTATTGTCCACATGTTTTATCGAAAAAAAGGTGACGATTAGGTGTTCCAACGTGTAGCACAGCTGATACGCATTAAATCAAAATCCTTACGTTGCCGCGGTGTGGAAATTAGAAGTGGGCGGTCTAGCTCGGCTATGGTTCTCGTTACTTGTTTGTCATTTAAATTACGAGGTCCGTCTTATTAATTTGTCCCTTATGTTACTTGTAAATGAAATATTAATAATTTATCAGTTTACCTACGTGTTCCTAAAAATAAATTCTTTAAATGCACATAAGAAATTTAAAAATATATTTTTTCCAATAGTAATAAATGTTTTCATTAGTAAAAAAGAGGAAATGCTTTGAATTTTTAGAATACTTCTAGTAAAACGCAAACAATAAGCTGATATCGAAGACAAAATATTATGACTGCAAACATTTTTAAGTTGCCGAGGAGCTTCACGTATCTCGGTAATTTTGTTTATATAAAAGGAATATATGATTCTTATTTGTACTTAATAGTTTCTTTTGCAAGTAATGACAACATACTGGAGCTTCTTACCTTTTTTTCACTATTCGTACAAAAAGTTATATTCTTAACCTTTGGATAATCCTTACTTTTTATTTAAAATTTCAAAAGAATTGCATAACATTGCTTGAATTCTAAGATTACTGCTCTGATTTTTGTGCGATAATAAACTGATTTTTATGCGTGATTTTGTGCATATGATAGAGCCAAAGCCAATACATTCCTACGAAGCCAACTCTTTAGATCA
>BMAW01063837.1:0-11684 GCA_019974015.1 Nephila pilipes | reverse complement strand
ACACACACACACACATATATTGATTGATTATGCAAAATTATTTCAAGACATTTATATTTGAGATATATATTCATTCTTGCGAGTTTTAAAAAATGTTTAGTTGCGAAAAAGCCGTGCCAAGTAATTTAATATTGGAGATAAAATAAATATTCACGAGCCACCGCTGCTGTTTTTACTTTATTGCTCCTTTTGTTATGAATGTAACCTGTTTTCCTGTTATGTTTATTTTGCAAGGCATTAAGGGATTCATTTTAAATATGTAGTTTATCTTAGGCATAGATATCTGTAATATACAATTTAAATTTTAACTGATTTATTATTTGAATATGTTTATCATACTTCTTGGATGTATTTAATGTTGTAATTTTTTCATTCTAGTGTTATTACATTGGGGGTTTGGAAGAATCTGCTACCAAAATTATTACAGAAATGTCTAAGCCTTTGTGTTGGGGCCTTCCAGTTGACAAAATTTGGGAAAAGCTGAAAAAGAAAGAGGAACAAATCTGTGATCTTTGATATGGTAAGTAAAAACACATTGAATCGATTTTGCATAGTTTGTCCTCTATTCTTTCTATTAACCTTTATTTATAAAAAGTAATGTATTCGTGCTACCTCATTCCCTCATTGGTTTGCCTTCCTTGGGTAATTGCAGGAATCATGACCTCGATGTAACCTAGATATTTTTTCCTTTCCCATGGGTGACGGGGTTCCAGTATACTCTTAGCGATCCTTCTCTATTTTTGAACCTCCTTGTTAACCAATTTTTTTTTTTCTATTTTTCAAACACCTGGATCACGGTTGCTCCTTGTTTTCCCCACAGCTTAGCCATCTAAGACTCTTGCGCCATTAAACATCACTCATACACTTCTGCCACCTTACGATACTTGTCACATAATAAATCTCTATTCACCCAACAGACCAATCTTTGGCTTACAGAATTGTATTTTTCTTGTTTAATTTTCAAAGGTTATCACAAAACATAAAAATGCATCTTTATTTCGTCTAAGTATAATTTTTATGTAAATGGACATGTTGCCTGAGCAACTCTCTGGGTAAACTGTTAAATGGTGAAATTCTCAAATTATTCAACAATTGTAGATAATATTCAGAAACTAAGATATAAAGCAAGAATAAGTTAAGGCTATCTTCCTCTAATGTTGAAGATCCTGACTAAAACTCCGAACACATTTACTGTACAGCATATCATCCAGCACAAGAGCATTTTAATCCTTTCATGGGCATGCAGCTAAAATACATTTACAATTTATTAAATTGCACGCTAAAATACAAAACACTTTTTTAACAGAATACATGATAAAAATATTTCCATCCCCTGTAAACATTATTTGCTCTTAAAAAAATTTCAGATCAGGAGGTGGACAAACTCATTTTGATGTGGATAGACATATTAGCCACTGCCCGTGAAATGGTTAAGAAAAAGGAATGAAGAGTCTTACCGTTACACATAGACAGGTTTTATATGTACATATTGTAAGAATCATTTAACCATCGAGTATACATGCTGTAGAAATATAAAGCATATTTGTGTGTGTGTGCGCATTCAAGGCATTTGATTAGAGTTTACTTTTAAGCATTTATGCATATGTACTAACAGAATAAATAAATCAACTTTTTTTAAAGCTTCAGACTTAAACTCATGCATATCAAAATTCTCTAATTTGTTATATTAATTCTTTGCGACTCCTGCTACAAACAATTAAAAATTAACTTGATGTTTTATGGGAAAATGTAGTTTTTTCCCAACTTGTTTCTTAGACCATGTAAAAATCAATTAAATTATTTTGATTCACTTTTTATTTAAAAATTTGAATGAATATAACTGAAAAGAGAATATAGAACTAAAATGAAGTGTTTTGGGCATATTAAATTTTTATGTCTTGATGATAATCTCAAGTGTGTTGAATTTAGTGTATAAGAATGCTGTGAATCTTGGAGACCCCTATGTATGCATTTAGAATCTGCTGTGAAACTAGGGTAAAATTTTACATTAAATGAAGTACTTCCTATTGCAGTATGAAACAAAGGAATTGACATTTTTATTTTGTGGAGAAATTTTCTTTTTTCAAGATGGAATTTGTAAAGTAGATAAAATTTATTTGCAAATTATGAATTGATAAATTATCAATCAAATGTTATAGTACTACTCTTATGCAAGTTATAGAAATTCGAAAATTGCTTTGCAAGAATTTCTTAAGATGGTAACTATATCTGATATACATCAGATTTAGAGATCCTTTTTTCTAAATTGGAATTTGGCCCTTGGTTAAAAATAAGAATACTAAAATTCTAAAGAGCCTTGAGTTTGATTTCAACTTGCAAGATATATTTTTATAATGACTTACTACATCTAGGCCAGGATATGTCTGTATGGATAATCTCCTTTTTAAATGCAATTGACTTTTGTAAAATTGGAACTTAATTCCTCTGGTTGCAATTTGGCAGTGATAGCAGAATGGTCATGGGTGATGTTTCCATTGAAAGGTTTGAGTTCTGATGTCACTAAAGACCTGCTGTGTTGTGGGACTGATGCATGTTAAATCTATCGAGGTTGTTGCATTTGCATCAGCACTTAGTAGAACAATATTTAAATTTAGTACTTCCTTTAAATGCTTGATGCTCAGATTCTTTGACCCGTAAAATAAGATCTATTGTTTTTAGGCAAGTAAAATAACTCAAAAGAAGGATTATTCTCACTAAAATACAAATAGCAATAAACTTTATTCGCTCGTCTTCATAAATTCCAACTACAAAAACAGCACACCTGTGAATCTACTGAAATTTTATTTTACAAGTTGAGTAGTTCGCAGCTCCTTGCGGATGCGACAGAGGTTCTATTTTCTCATATTCCCTTAGTTTTGAAGTCGTGAGAGTGGGGTGCTAGCTCGGGTGTCATTCTTGTCACTTGACTAAGGTTCAAAATTACAAGGTCAGTCATCAATAGCCCTTGTGCTTCTATGTGTGTTATTAATAAAAATTGTGTCGTAAATTATGTGAATATACTAGTTTTTTTCTTGGTAGTCTGCTTTATTCAGAAAGTTAAATCATTCAATATTCAGTAATTTTAGGATTAAAATCAGAATATTATAATTTTGATCCAAAGAATATTTTTATTTCCTTCATATAAGAATTTTTAAACTGAAAGATGTATGCAATGCGGATCTTTTAAAATAACCAAAATAGATTTTTAATTCTCGTCTGAAATAATTTGACAGCTACTGATGAAGAAACTTATTGGAATTGGTATTTATTTTCATAGTGTAATTTATAGTTTTCATTTGAATGCATATTTGCCATTAAATAAATAAATATTGATATTAAAAAATTATCTTATGACTTGAGATATCACAATATAACTTTTGACTTGAAAATAATAGATTATGTTAAAGAATATACAAATTATAGTGAAATTAGAAAGTTTAGACATTTAGGTAATTAATTTTTTAAAGTATTTCTATTTTATTGTATTTATAGTTTTGTTTGCAGTGATTTAAATATTCTGTGTAATATTTGCCATTGCATTCAAATATTTATATTTAGTATCAAATATAATTTGCATTTTCCTTATAGAAAAAACAATAGATTTGAAAACCGTTGATCTCAAGAAACTAAAAGTACGCGAGTTAAAGAAAATACTATCGGATTGGGATGAACGATGTGAAGGATGCCTGGAAAAAACAGACTTTATTAAAAGAATAGAAGAATTGAAACCAAAGTACAGTAGAGAAGAACTGTAATAAATTTATATATTTTTACTCAATCATGAATGGGAAATTGTTTTTTTCCCATCCTACAATGCAATTGTGCTTACAAACAATTCATTTAATTTGTTTTGTATAGTGCTCATACTAATTTATTCACATTTTGTCCATTAAAGTATTGTGTGTCTTACGCTATGGTTATTCAATTAGAAATTTAAATTTTATATTTTCAATTTGTTGCTTTTTACTATTTCAAAGAAAATTGACATTTGATATCTATAATATTAATACTTATTTCTATACGATGTAGAATTTAAATGAATTAATGATTATGATAAATGAATTATGGTAATAAATTAATCTGAATGTATTGAAATGAAATTTACTTAATTCTTGATGTCTTAAAATTTGTTATATATACTTGAATAGTGTTTAAGAACTTTGTATTAGTTAAACCAGTTTTAGAATGAACTTTTTTCTTGTCCGACTTGAATTTAGGTATTATCAATAGCTAAATGTTTCTTTTAATGACTATTTTATTGTGGGAATTTCATAAGCCTTTGATTTATAATGAGACTTTTTTTGAATATTGTCTAGCATAAAACAAAACATATCTAAAATGTTTCAGTGTTTCTTAACTCAATATAGGAACTAAGGTTTTATAACATTTGTGCTCTAATTTAGTAGTTGAAAAATCAACAGCTTCAGTCAGAGTCTTAAAAACAATATTCTGAAAATGTTATGCAGATTCAAGTAATGCAAAGTATATAAAATTTCTTGCATCAGCAATTTTCATGTAGCTATCATTTTTGTTAATACCCTGTTTTTAATAATTAATCTTTACTTTGCTTTTAGTCATTATATAACTAATTACTTGAAAATATCAATTTATATTTTTAATGTAATTTTTAAGGCAATATTAAAATGTTGGAGCATTTTTGGACAAATATTTATATCAATGTTGTTAGTCTAAATGTTCAACACGATTTAACTGCCTTTTAGTTGAGACAACTGCACATAAGTAATGTTACTGTCTGACATTCTAGTTCATTGTATTATGACAAGAACACGAAATTTGAATAGTTTGTTTGAAAATGAATGAAATGTGTAAATTCAGTGTGCAGTTTTTTTCCCCTTGAACTTTAAGCTTTCCTTTCCCAGGTGTTAAAGAACTTATATTTGTGTAACAATCCTTTATGAATGCTTTCTAATACATGAAATTGTATATGCAATGATTTGATTATGCTTAATGTATTTATTATTGAATGTTTAATTTATTTTGTTATTGTATGTATCAGTGATGGATTTTAGTAAACTTAAGATTTTTGATCGTATTACTGTTAGATTCCTTCAAAGATAAAATATTTTTCTATCGTTTCCCTCTAATTTAATAAGTATTAATGTAAGAACTCCAGAATCAATAGTTTAGAGGTCAGTATCTGTTTTTGTACTGTAATATCAATCTCATTTTGTTAAATAAAAGTGTTCATAAATTGTCTTGATTCTAGCTTTTTAATGTTTAAAAAAAAAAATACTTGCATTTGATTTCAAACGTTCAATTTTGTTTTGTTATGAAGCTATTGTAAAGTTCTGTGTAGATTTAAATATGTAGACCCATACAGCTTAAATGGATCATATGAATAGAGAAGATTCTGTAAACTAAATGTTTATTTTAATGGATGATGAGTGGTTATGTCATGGTCACTAATAAATATTTTATTCATTCTTTTAAAAAGAATTTCAGAAGTTTTGTTCATTTTATTAAAGTTTAATTTGTTAATGAGAAATTATAAGGTATTTGTAGTTTGATGTGATATATTTCTCTTGAAGGTATTGGTTAGCAGACACTTAAGTTAATAGTATTTCAAGTTTAAAACTTCCCTAATTTAAAGAAGTTGATTTGTTCTATTTTTTTAATGAAATTTTTAAATTTAATTTCAATCAATTCTTGTAGATGCTGTCTTGTATAACATTTAGTTTCAAAATATTTTAAGATTTTTTTACTGTTATTCTTTTACTATTCCTCCTTCCCTTTTATTGCTCTTGTCTGCAAAGATCTTATTTTAAATCTAGATTTGTGTTTTTGAATACCATATGTATCTTGAGTTTAGCTTTTTATATAATTTGCTTTAACATTTACTTTCATTTTATTCCTTTCTAAATTTATTTTCTGAATAGGATTGGTTAACTTCTGTGTATAACTAATGACATCTTAAGATTTTCTGTTAATTCAATTTCAAATATAAATTTAGTTTAAAGAATAGTTAATTATTTGGGTGAGTATTGCATGTTCAATTGGTATGCAAAATACTAAGAAATTACTTTTACTAAATGGGGGGGGGGTATGAAATTGATGGAAAAACTCTTTAAATTTTGATTTTTCATATCTAAAATAAATCAGATATAATGAAAGTAAAACATTTAGTTTATTGTATTCACATTTAAAAACCAATTCATTTATAAATTAGAGATTCAATGCATTGAGTTTATCTGCAGTATATTCAGAAATTTAAAATATTTCACGACTTATGGGACTTGTGAAGTGTAAGAGTGAGATGCTAGCTCAGATTTTCTTTTCATCAGACAGAGGTTCTAAATTACTGGGTGTTTGGTAGTGGGATGCAGATCACATCAGTGACAAAAAATATAGCTTATAAACAATTAAAATTCCTTACAAGTATCGGTAGAACTAGGTAAAAAGTTTACATTATCAATTGCTTCGTTTTTTTGTCATTAGTTTAAATTCACTTCGGGTAAGATTTTGAACATCTGTAAATTCATTCCAAACATGTACCATCTCTAATACCCCCTGACTTCAGGAACTTTCTTTAGGTAAATATGGTCATGATCTTGAGGTACCTTGATTTTTCCGCCATGGTGTTTACTGTCAGGTAAACACAATGACGCACCCATGGGATACCCTAGCGATCATTCGTTAATTTTAACTTTAATTATAATAACAGTTTTTCTTACTTTTTTTTCTGCCTAGATTGTTATTTAAACAAATGTTTGATGGAGATTAGGCTCTTTCACAGTAAATCATAACTCCCACTCACTGTAATTTCAAATACACTTCAAAAAGTACAAGAAATGATTTTCTATTTGAATCAAAATGTTACCAAATTGAATAAAAAAAAAAAAAGGGAAATCTGGCTTAAACTACATCCATTCAACTTTACATTTTAACTAGATGGAAGAAATCTAATTAAAATGTTTACTTCCTTGGAACAAATTTCAAATGTCTAGAACTCAGATTTACCTTATTTGGCGTAGCATAGCCACATTTAGCTCTTGCGCCATTAAAATTCTTTCACTCACTCCTCTGAACAAATGAGTAATAAAGGCCACATACATTAGCTAGTGTACGTCTATCTGAGTTTAGTTTAGTTTTTATTAACGTCACACTAGAAGCAACACGAGGGCTATTGGCGACGGACCTCGTAATTTTGAACCACGGTCAAGTGACGAGGACGACACCTGAGCTGGCACCCCCCTCTCCTAACATCCACACCACGCCAACGGGAGGACTTTGGACCCCGAACAGATTTAACGTGCATCAGACCCGGCTACACGGCGGGTCTTTGGCGGCCAAGGATCGAACCCGCGACTGAGCGAAAACCGCCGGCCGCTAGTCCACGACCTTGACCACTAGGCTACCGCGGCCCTGTACGTCTATCTGAAAGCATTATATTCATAATGTTTGATGCTGGGAAGCTATTAAATAAAAGCCGTATGTTGCAGAAATGGAGATGTGATTGATTTTAACGTCACACTGAGACGCAACAAGAGGACAATTGTTGCCGGACTTTTTAATTTTGAACCTCGGTCAAGTGACGAGGAAGGCACCTGAGTTAGCACCTTCTCCAAACTTCCACGCCAAAGGGTGGACTTTGGACCTCTACCAGATTTAACGCTCATCAACCCCTCTTTACGTCGGCTCTTTAGAACCCACGACTCGAAGAAAACAACGCCGTCCGCGACAATGACCACTAGGCTTCTGCGGCCAGCTGAAAAGAGAAGTCCATTTATGAAGTATTTACTATATTTGTTTAATGTGTTAACAAGAACGTAATTATAAATTTATTAAGTCTTTGGCTAGAATTTTAATTATGCACAAGATTTTAGTTTGAAAATAACTATTAATTTTAATTTAATAAAATAACTATTAATTTTAGTTGAACTAAAGTTGAGGTCATGGTAGCCTAGTGGTCATGGCTTCGGATTCGTGGCCGACGGTTTTCGTTCAGTCGCGGGTTCGATCCTTGGCCGCTAAAAATCCGCCGTGTAGCCGGGGCTGATGCACGTTAAATCTGTCGGGGCCCTAAGTCCTCCCGTTGGCGTGGTGTGGAAATTGAGATAGGGGGTTGCCAACTCGGGTGTCGTCCTTTTTACTTGACCGAGGTTCAAAATTATGAGGTCCGCCGCCAATAGCCCTCGTGTTGGATCTAGTGCAACGTTAATAAAAACTAAACTAAACCTAACTTTGGCGTGTGGGGATGTTTGTAAAAGGGAGAGGCCAGCTCAGAAGTCGTCCTCGTCACTTGACCGAGGTTCAAAATTACCGTCGTTAAAAACCCACGTTTTGCTTCTAAGCGAGTCCTTTAAAAAACAATCTGTATTTTTGATCCACCTTGTCATCCAATTTTTTTAACATCTAGATTTGGCCGCGGTGACCTGATGGTCAAGGTCGCAGTCAGTGGTTTTCGTTGAGTCGTGGGTTCGAGCTTTAATGCCACTAAAGACCTGCTGTGTAGCCGGGGCTGATGCATCCTAACTCTGTCGAGGCTCCAAGTCATCCCAGTGGAGTGGTGTGGAAGTTAGGAGAGAGGGTGCTAACTCGGGCATCGTCCTCCTCACTTGACCGATGCTCACAATTACGAGGTCCGTCGCCAATTGCCCTCTTGTTCCTTCTAGTGCGACGTTAATAAAACCAATCGATCAATTTAACTTCTAGATCACACATTGTTTGCCACCGATTAACCAGATCTTGCTATTGCGCTATAAACCGCAACTTTCACTTATTGACATAATTACAGAAGCTAAGTGAGTGATTGTTTATTAACGATGCTCTGAGAAGTAACACGAGGACTGTGGGTGACTGACCTCGTAATTTTGAGCCTTAGTCAAGTGCAAAGGACCACACCTGAGCTGGCACCTTTCTCTCCAAACTTGGGCCGCGGTAGCCTAGTGGTCAAGGTCGTGGATTAGCGGCCGGCGGTTTTCGTTCAGTCGCGGGTTCGATCCTTAGCCGCCAAAGACCCGCCGTGTAGCCGGGGCTGATGCACGTTAAATCTGTTCGGGGCCCAAAGTCCTCCCGTGGCGTGGTGTGGATATTAGGAGAGGGGGTGCCAGCTCAGGTATCGTCCTCGTCACTTGACCGATGCTCACAATTACGAGGTCCGTCGCCAATAGCCCTCGTGTTGCTTCTAGTGCGACGTTAAAAAAAACTAAAAAAAAATATCTCCAAACTTCCACACCAACGGGAGGATTTAGAACCTCGACCAGGTTTAAAGTACATCAGCCTCGCTACACAGCAGGTATTTAGTGGCATCAGGGCTCGAACCCACGAGTAGAGGGAAACCACGCATGCCGCGAGCCCGTGACTTAACAGAGGATAAAGGCATCTACTTTGGGAACAATGTATGTGTGCCTCGAATTTTTTTACAGCATTTTCCATTTAGACATTGTAGAACCATATGTCGTTTGTTACTGGTGATAAGAGATGTAACTATGGTTTTATTGACTTAGCACAGAGTATTTGTAAAGTCATCCCCTATCACCCCACTTTCATACATTCATAAGTGTTAGAATATTTTAGTAAAGAAAATAACTTTTCAAAATACTAGAATAAAATAAAAGAAAAAGTATGAAAATTTGCAGACAGCTAATTAAGATAAAAAAAAAATAACTTCGTGTTGACTGATACTGAAATCCGAGTAAGAATTTGTTCGACTTAGCAACATTCACCTACTATACTTTTGCGATATTTCGTTGTATTTATATTATCAGATACTGCACATCTCTGATACCAAAGCATACTTATCTTTATTCATAGGCAGGCTATGCTAACTTTTAAAACTGATAAATATGTTAAATTTTGTGCGGCCACAACGAGCTAATTGCCGGCGTTGTTTCCGTGAAATTGTGGGTTCGAATCTTGATGCCATTTGAAGACCCGTCGTGTAACCTGGCTGAAGCCCGCTAAATCTATCGACGCTCGTTGTCCTCACGTTGGTACGGTGTGGAAGTTTGGAGATAGAGGGACCAGCTCGCTCAATATAGTGAGTCCTTTCGCCATTAGCCCACATGTTGCTTCCGAGTACAACGTTAATAAAAACAAACTGTTAAGTTTTGTAAAACCATTGTTGTAAACTATAAAAAATTGCTTTTGAGAAGAGCGTTCAAGAACTTCACACACCCTTCCCATAAATAAGAAACTTTAAAATTTTTCCTGTATTGCATCGTTTTTCTTTGAATCAACGTGTAAGACACCAGTATAATTTCGTATGTTTACATTTTCTGATCTGATTACTTCATAAGGAAATAACGGGTGACGCACTCCCGGGATACCTTAGCGATCCTTCTCTATTTTCGACCCTCCTTCTTGTCAACCATTTTTACCTTTTTTTCAACTTCACGTCTAGACCACAGTTTAATCTTGTTTGGCGCAGCATAGCCATATCTGGCTCTTGCACCAATAAACTTTACATTCATTCATAAGGAAATAACATTCTCTATCTCCGATCAGATGATCGGTATTGAAAATTAAAAAAGTATTCAGAACATTCTTGCAGAAGAGGAATATTATATATATTCCTCTTCTACAAGATTATATATTTTGATGCATGATATTAGAGAATATTAAAACGTATAATAACTTTTTGTTGTTCTATATCTCATAAAACCACTAATCAATCAAGTGAAAATTAACTGATAAAGTTCCCCTAATGAAGTCGCTCATGAATCGAACGCAGTTCATTTTCTTGTTGTCTCTTTTATATTGGAATTGATTAAAATATTTTGTAGTATGTGCGTGTCAGTTTTAGTAAACGTGTGCAGATATGCTGTATATTTATATGTATGCATTAAAGTTTTATAAATTAATAAGTATCCACACACACGATAGCCGGGGAGTGGGAATGGTAGTGATCTTTGGTTTTCGAGTCATTATTCATCACTTGGCGCATAGCCATATGTCGCTTCTTGCACCATTAAAATCCACACTCAATTATGATTCCATCAGCCCCAATGTATATAGAATAGTCTAGAACTGTGCACACATTAAGCGCTTAATTTTTTAAGTAAGTTCAAATCACGACCTCGAGGCATCAGAGCTTTCTTTTTTTTTTTTTTTTGTTTGTTTCGTGAGGTTTACTGTCGTTCGTTAGCGCTGATCTTTATTTTCGACCTTTCTTCTGCATTGTTAACTTTCCTATTTAGAGCCTGCCTCTAGAGGGTGTTCATTTGTAAAGGAGAGAGGTGATGTCACACGATCCCCTGACGAGACCTGACCGGAATTTCCGAGAGAAGTTGTAAACGAGCGGTAGCAAGTAATGTAATAAATAGCTGTTGTTGTTATACAACCCGATGTGTTTTTTTTTTTTTGTCTTAGGACAACCGTGAATTGAAATCTGGAGGTGATGATGATTAGTAATAGTAGTAGTTAGTTATGAGGAACAATATATAAATATCAGAAGCGGGATGTGTTGAAACCCACGGTCAGACTGACATTTCTCTGAGAGAACTGTAAGAAAAAAAAGTATGTTGTAGGACTCTAACCTACCGAACTGAAAGAAAATGTGCTAAGAAGTGATTTATTTGAAGAGCATTGAAATAGAGTTACAAGCCTTCCTCAAAAAGGACGTAAAAGTGATTTAGTCGAGCTTGCGCTTGAATTAGATGAAAATGCACCCTTCGGACGCTACCAATGTGACAATAAGAGCCATCACTTAACGAAGCATACCA